>LT727959.1:186617-220980 GCA_900157175.1 Oithona nana
AATATCCAGTGTTCTTCTTGATTGAAGGAACTTTGAATGACCAAGAATGGTTTAAATTGGTTCCATTGAGGCCAAAGAATTCCAACCGTCCAGTTTTGAAAAGTAACACCACATAAGGATGCTTTTTAGACGGTTGCTTTGTGGTCAGGGTGGGGTCCAATATCAGTACATTATTTTGTTGCCAATTAGTGACAGAAAGTGCCAAAAGTATAGAAATGATGAGACATAGGGACAAAGCCAGAATTGCTGCCAGAACAATCAGACGTTTTTCACTTGTTTCATAGCTGACTAAATCAATCTCAAATTCTTCTTGATCTATCAGAGCTTTTCTCCTTTTGACAATAAATGCATTGATAATAGTATCAGCTACTGTATTTGATCCAACAGCTGTATTCTTGCTACTTTTTGCTGTCCCTTTGGCATTTCTTTCAACTTCTTTGTCTTGAAGGTCAACTTCAAAATTAGAAAATGATTTGGAATCAGTGTAACTATATTCTGTGTTCCAAGAGGTCATAGAAAGTAAATCTTTTTGGGCCATATTTTATTTTCTTTCCTTTTTCTGTTCATGAAATGTTTAGCTTTCTTCTCTAATCTCTTTGTAATGCCTAACTGGTCTTTCGAATGTACATAGGTAGTCAATATTTTCATGATTTGAGGCAACATTTACACAATGACCACAAAATTGAGGTCAAATTACACAACTTTTTTTAGGAGTACAAATTACAGTTACAAAACAATTTTCCTGAAAAATTGAAGAATGTGTATTAGGACGATACCGATACCTGATCCTTGAGTGATTGTCGAACACCTGATCCTTCCAGAATAAGGATCCGGATCTATTCCTGATCCTCTAAAACGTGTTGACTGTTGGTGTCGATTCTAAAAAGTTTTTGTATACACGTAAAGTAACATTTTTAAAATGCTCCTCAAAATAATCTGATTGACCCTCTATGTAAATACAAAAAAATATCGATACAAAGTAACTAAAAGCGCCAATTAACACTCTAATGACACTAGATAAACATACAAAATGTGGCAAGTTAGTCGGTAAATAGTAAGTACATACTCTCATTTGGGCTTCAATGATAAAAAAGAAAATGAATTTTCACATTTTTGTCGCGTCATCTTGAAAAAATTGAGAATTTACCGTAGCCAAGATCTTGAATGAGTTGACTGTTATTTGAGCATTTTTTACATCCTTGCACCTAATCAATTTTTGAAGTTGAAAAGTAGACCAAGGAATGACCTTCTAATTTATAAGCCTAATGAAATGCTCAAAATCATAGGCCATAAAATCTAAGAGATTTTTTGCAAAGGTGGAGCACGGCCAAGACTTTACTATTATGCAAATTTCATTGCGCCGCACTGTACTTAAAGACGATGCCAAGCATCTCAGGAAAGTTCCTCCTCGCCTCCTAAAAAAACATTCTTCCGCTAGATGCAACTTCAAATTAACCGATGTCATATCTTCTTCTAAAATAACACGAGAGGTTAAAGTGACCTTTTGGTTAATTTTTGGGCGTTATGCAATTATGATGCATCTGACCGATGGTATACGCGCTGGCTTTGAAACCAGCGCTCCAGCAGATGTTCATCAGAAGAGAGAACAAAAAAAACCCTCTTTGAAATATTCATAAGTTTTCATCCCTTTTCCCTTTCAAGGCCTTCTCTACTACTTACCTCTTGAAATGAATCATGCGTGAAGATAACCTATCTAAAGCTTTCAAAAGGGTTTTTAATTTTGAGCAGCAGCAGCAGCGCACCACCTTGCCTCATTATTTTAAAAACACGATGGGGGGAACGGAACCCATTAAAACCAGATTTATTTCTCTAATGCATTGGACGCTTTCATAGTGATTAAAAATTACCCTCCAAAAGTCTCATATTTGAAACGAAAAAATGAGACTTTTTTGAGTGATTTTCCAACACTGTGGCTTATCAGTAGCAGCTCTCAAAACATATTTCATATGAAAATTCAGAAGGGACCATGGTCACGTTATTAGAAAACCGGAAAAACTCATGTATGTCTCCGATGATGCCATGCCCCATTTGTCAATATTAAAAAGAAAATATATTGAAACTTTCTCGTCATCTTCCAAAGTCCTTTTCGATCGTGCAGACTGACATGAAAGTTTTCTGAAAGAGAGTTGAGGCATCTTCTTTTTTTTCTCATTGCATGACTAAACGATGTAAGTGTAATTGCAAGGTAAATATTCAAAGAAACGGGACCAGGGGCTTAACTAAAGAGTGTGGAGGAAGCGTGAAATAAGGGGGCATCAGGGCTAAAAACGGAACTTTTTAAAAACTGCATTTTTTTTTGGTCTTGGATCTTTGAGAAATCCTGAAACAATAATGCATTTCGAGGTGGTGGATCAGGAGGTGCATTTCAGTCTCTATTTTGCTGTTAATAGGAAGTAGTCCACCCTCTTGCCTCTTTAGAGGAGTTGTCTTTCTCTCCTACTTTACTAAAAGCCGGTTTTGATCATCTGGCAAGGCAGGAGGCAGCAGCAGGTGCGGTGCAGGTGTAGGTAGAAACTTTTGGGTTGGCTCTGCCGCTGCTAGTAGTCGTCGTCTTTGCAGTCTCTTCGACCCTGACAAGAATGTGGCCACTCTCATAAAGAACGTCATGCTTGCATCCTGAAACGGGAAGGAATTTTAATGGAGACTCTCACGCCTAAAGAATCCATAAAGACCCAAAGCTTAGGCTTAAAAGATCCACTAGCCGAGGAGGATCCCAAAAGAAAGTACAGACACAACTTGACAATCAAGAAAGGAACAAAAAATACTGTCCAACCAAAGGATTATCCTAAGTATCTAAGCAAGGGCGTCCTTCCTCAGAATCTAAGAAGGGGCCGTACGCTGTAGTCGACGAGCGATGCGAGGAGACCACTCAGTTCCATGCATTTTGATATTTACCACAACGCCACTTTTACCTCATTTCTTGGACTGTATTTAGTATTTAGGATAGGAATTTACAACAGCGTCACTTTTACCTTATCTTTTGGGCCCTAATATAAAGATTTACTACAGCACCACTTTTAACTTATTTTTTGGACCCTAGTATGAAGATTTACTGCAGCGCCATTTTTACCTTATTTTTTGGACCCTAGTAATTAGTTTCCATGTTGTTGGGGGTACTTTGCCCCAGAGTAGAGAGGGGTCTCCTCGATCGCTCGTCGACCACAATAAGTTTCACAGCTGAGGATTTTTTTGAGCATATCGTCAATATCACTTGCTTGCTTGTCGTGTTACTCGTGTCAACTTCTTTTCTCAATTTTGGTCATGTGCCAATTTCCACCCCTAAAAGTTTAAAATGGGACTATAAGAAGCAGCTTCATTTGGTCGTGAGCTCAAAGGCGTTAGTGCATCAGTCCTCCTCCTCCTCTCAAGCAGATCCTTATGAATGTAGGCTTTCGCAACAGTTTGGAATGCGCTTAGATAAGCCATGCCTTGCAATATCACACTGAGGCATTCATCTCATACTTGACAAATACCAAAAAGTAAGAAAAAAGTAGTTTTTTTAAAATGACCCAACCCCTAAAAAATAACTTTTACGTAACAAATATGGTTCAATATCACCCTTTTTGACCACGATTAGCGTATTTGACTGAAAAGCCTTTTTCAATCCTTTTTTCTCATTTGATGAACGTCTTTTGAAAGTTGCTATTAGTGTGTAAAGAGATTCAAGTTGATTGAATAATGAGGATGTGATGAAGTTGAGTTGGGCGTGAAAAAAGGTAGTCAAGCGCAAGTCTGAGGTTTTGGCGCCAAAGATTTCACCAACGCAGTATTTAAAGAAAAGAGCAAAGAATCCATTCCTGAAAAAAAGTTTTATTGAGTCATTATTATCCTGCAATCTAAGAGTCGGAAGGTTTTTTTGAATGGGCAATGCTTCGGAAGAAAAACCCGGTTTCCTGATTTCCTTGGGACTTTTGAGGGTCACAATTGATAACCTTCAACACGGATGACCATGATTGGACTATATATAGGGGGGAAGGTACAAAAAGGGCAAGTACTAATTTAGTTAGGTGCAGTACTCTATAACCCAATGTGCCGCATTTCGGCAAGATGTTTGTTTATAAGGGTCTATAATAAAAAAAATGGATGTGATTCCTGTACGCTCAAGGTAGGCCTAGATGGAGTCCAGTTCATTGAAAAAAGGAGAATGTAGTCTAGCCGCCTCCCAAAATAGTAATCTCAAGCCGTTTTTGTGTGGCCCTGTGGCTTGGCCCTCCTAATTACCTGGTACCTTGAACTTGGTCAGATTGCAAGGAGTTTAAAAACAGGCAGAGATTTCAACAAGGCACATTTTGTAATTGACCAGACTTTGTTGAGAAAATATGATTGATGGATCAGCTATCCAAAAGTCAGACAGTTAAACAATTAAGGCAGAAAATAGAGGCGGTCCATTTATCCCATCATGATTGATTCTGACATTCTTTGAATTAGAAATTCTGCTTTGTCAGTCTGAGAAGATTTTGTATTTCGTCATCTTTTTTTGCCAACGACGCCTATTTTTGCAGTCCCAATGTCCTTGAGTAGTCATTTTTGCCTGGGTCATTCTTGTGCAAAAATCCGCTTACTTTAACACAAATTGTTCATTCATTACTTTCTTCAGAAGGTTGAGTAAAAATGCAGTGATGGTTCATGTATAATATCCTTAGAAAATGTAATGAGTCCCTCCTAGATCCCGCTTCGTAGTTCGTACGTAAAGTTTGCAGTAGCCGACTGATTAGGATCGTGATTTTTTGCTCATGGACACCTCAACATAGTGTTATTTTTACCTTTTAAAAAAGCAGACTGAAATGGGTCACGTATCATGCATGCATGTATACAAAGCTAATCACGGTCAAAACACAATAGTTGTCGGTTTGAAAAAAACTAGCTGACCACTTTTGTCTGGGAAAAACACATTGTGTCAGTCAGAAGGCACACTTTTCCTCTAGACATACCAAGGTGACAAAACCACTATGGTATCCGGGCCAATAAGATATCAAGCACTTTGGATGTCTACCATGAGTCATGATTGGCGATTGAGAAATAGCGTGTGTTGTTTTGCCCTTTTTTTACGAGCTTTAATTTTACACAATAAAATGCTTTGGCATAGCGGATCCTCTTCAAAGCCTTGATGACTTTCTTTTCCTGACTCTGATTACAAATAATTGAAGTTCAATATGTGAAAACGAGGATGGGGGAACTCAGCATGACTGACGATTAGGATCAGAGCGAACAATGGACGATGCCGAAGGAACGACTCTGCGAGAGCCACTCTAAACCTCGAGAAGAATGAGATGAAAAGAATAATAACGCCATTCTCACATTTTCTTTTCCTCCCACATTGCTAATTTCAAAGTTACCTACTACTACTCCTCAAGTGTCTTTCCCGCTGCTTCAGCCATATTCGGATTCACAAAATCACTTGCTGCATCTCCTTTCAGCAAGGCTACTTCCATATCCATACAATAGTAGTAACTAAGAGCCGTGAGCGAAAAATTGCCATAAATATCATCATCCATGTCAAGTTTAAGCTCTTTGGACAAGAGCCAGCATAGCATCATCAGTCCCGAAAAAGCCAACGGTAAAAAAAAATATCTATTTTTTAGGCAGGAGAAAAAGGAGGAGGAGGAGGGGTGAAAATATCATGGTTCATGGGTTAAAGTGTGACCCACGAGTTTTCATGCATCAATTCAAGGGGACTTTTATTCCTGTAGCATAACGCATGATATTTACCTCAAAATATGGACTGTTGGGACATTGCTTGTGGAAAATGTACCAAAAAATGATACACTTGTGTTAAATGTGACAATTGAATGGTTTTATTTTCATGTTTCTTTAAAGGGCTGGCCGGCACTTGCCATTCGGACACTTGCCATGCGACAGTTGCCATTCGGAGACAGTTGCCATTCGGACACACTTGCCATTTGGACACTTGCCATTCGGGACACTTGCCATTCTGACACGTCTTGCTCAAACTTAGCTAAGCTAAGCGAAGAAAATAAAAATCATTTCTTAAATTGATACACCGATAAAATGACAGAAATACTCTTAGGTATAGCAGAATACTGACTGAGCTACGTTTTTAGCGTGAAAATTCAAATTATGTATCGAATGGCAAGTGTCCGAAGGGCAACTGTCCCGCATGGCAAGTGTCCCGAATGGCAAGTGTCCCGAATGGCAACTGTCCCAAATGGCAAGTCTCGAATGGCAAGTGTCTCGAATGGCAATTGTCCAAATGGCAAGCGGGTGCCAGCCCTTTAAAGTACCAAAGATGTGCATGAATTTTCAATTTCAAACTTCATCCAAAACCCCGAAATAAATGGAAACTGAAGAAAATGGTGGTAAAAATGGCGTCAAACAGAAAATTAAACCCTTACATATGCTTGGCTATATGTCTCGCGCCTTTTTTTCTGCGTTTGCGTTGCTGAGAAGCTAGTGGTGGTGGTGGTGGTGGTGCTGGCGAAGGTGGTGGTGGTAGTGCTGATGCTCCTCCGGCGTTCTGCTGCTAAGGCGCTTCTCAGCAGCAGCTCTAAGCAGTTGACCAAAAGTTTGTCCGAGTCGTATCTCAGTTTTTCACCTCCTTGCCCATAGTGCACAACTACTCACTCCTTAGCTACCCAAGTCAAGAAGAGCTTAGCAAGTGAAACTACCGACAAAGCAGCCTTGCCAAGGAGCGAGGAAACACAGCTGATCATCAAAGTTTCACCTTCTGCTTAGAGCTTGTCTGCTCATCCTGCAACTCTTGTTGGTATACCATCCCCAACCACCCAAGACCCCTGGACAGCGCTGGTAAGCCCAAGTATAAAAACGATGCAGACAACCGTGCATTTTTACACTAAAAATGTTCAATTTTTTCGCTCGTTTGCCAAAAATCAACATCAAAAGGTTAGAAGTTTGAAAAACTAAGAACTTTGAAAATCTAAGAAAAACGTAAAATTACGCAAATTGGAGAAAAAAGCTACAAAGATGTAGAAGTGCGAGCAGCTTGAGCTCGCGCTTAAAAACTAAAAGTGCAATTTTGGTACTCTTGGTCAAGAACATTCCAACAAAGTAAATGTAACTTTTTGAAACATTTTTTTGACTTTGTAGCATGGTCAGGTCAATCATGAACGTAATTTCATAACGGCATTTTAAAATGATGAGTTGATGAAATCTTCCAGCTCCTTTAGACAGAAAGGACATTAGTAGTCATAATAATTTTCACATCAATTTTCTTGTCAATTTGTCTGACATTAGAACAAAGCATGTCAGTACATTTTTGTTCAATTTTCGTTGGGAATCCCATATTCATTTCTTGCAAGTGCAAGTGGGTAGTAAAACTTGCATAAGAAGGCGATGGGTATCTTATGTACATCATCATTTGCTTGGCAGTGGTGATGCGGATCACCGTCCTCCTCTCATCTTCGTCAGTTCAGTCTCTGCTGGTGAAAGTCGATTTACTCAGTGATGAAGAAGCAGTTTTCTAAGAAGTCATTTAGTAGTGTAATCCTTAGCTGCCTTTGTTGTGACCTATGACTCATAACTTACAGAATAACTCGTTAGTACAAGGACACAATTTTTTCAATATTTCAAAACATAAGTAAGGTAACCTAGAAAATTCCTGATGAGCATCATGTTTTGCTAAGAGAGAAATGCTGGCAAGTGGCAAGACAATAGGAAAACTCGTGATGTTGGAAAGACAAGAACTTGACGCGCGCAATGCGCATATCTTGAGTAGCAGTCGCTGAATTTCATTGATGTTTGATAAAAATACAGAAATGGGCAGCAGCAGAGGATTACCTAGTACTACCTATGCACAAAAACCAAGTCTAGCCTGACCATTTTCTAGCATGAAACTATGATGTACAGAGTTTGAAAATTACCAAATTTGTCTCACTTGAATCATACTAATGTAATGTTGTAATAATAAGCCTGAAATATATCTGGAACCCTAAAAGTTAGCGGAGCTGCAACTTGGAGTTCGAAACTTTTGTGGTGATTTCAACGCGCGTTAAGAAAGAAGCGACAACTGAAAAATGAGACTTTTGGAGTGATTTTCAAACACTGTTGATGGCAGCGGCTCTTGGAAATATTATCTCATCAAGTTTGCATGCTGCCAATTCTCCAATGGGGCACTTTGGCCCAAGAGCTCAATAAAGCCTAATCACAGCAGAGTTATCCAGTGCTCACCCATTATTGCAAAGGAATAAAAAAAATCTTTATCTTATAAATTCTGCTTCGGGCCGGATAGTTACAAATCATCGAGTCTCCTTCCTGTATTCCTCAGGCTAGTATTCCAAGAATCCTTTTGTTTTTTCCCAAAGAATTTTGATGGAGCAAAAAATATAAAAAGAGTTGCGTTAAATGTCAAATTCTATCTTCTAATAGCGTTCCAGCAAAGTCAAAATGACGACGTTGAGGCTTTATATTATGTGACAGGAGTGACATAAATGTCAAGTCAATTATGGTCAGGAATAATCCTCAAAATTCAAAAGAGAGAAACTGTTTTGATAATTTTTCTTTTTGACTGCTGCTGCATCTTAGGCAATGCATCGTCCTTGGCGCCTGGAAGTCTTGATTTTGATACTGTTTTGACTTTTCCTTTTATGGCTCCTGTAGGGATAGTGACAAGTGAAAATGTGTGTATGTGACACGGATCCGGTCCGAGGCATCTTTTCAAAAATACTTGAGAAGAAAGACCAGAAAATGCATTTAGCTAAAATGCACACCGTGCATTCATACTTCTCGGATAATAAGTCACAAAAGCATCATTTTAAAACATGGATAAAAAGAAAATTCAAAATCTTGCCAAATATCCTTACTTTCTTAGCGCGCGTTGAAATCACCACAAAAGTTTCGAACTTTGAGCTGCAGCTCCGCTAACTTTTTGGGTTCCTGATATATTTCAGGCTTGAAATCAAAATCTTATTATTGTACAATATTGCATTAGTATGATTCAAGCGAGACTTTTGCCCTCATGTGTCTATGTAGTTAGCAAAGGAACTTTGAACAATAATAAGTTTTGGAGACTTGAACGCGTGTAAAAACGTTTTGGAATTCTGGACTGATTTTGATGACCATTGAAAAACGCGGAAAAAGACTTTGCAGTTTAACCTCCATTAGATTGAAAAGTTGTGTAGGATGGACAAGAATGTACATAGGAGACGCATTTGCAACAGGCATTTTTCTTCCACATCTCGATTTATCATTGACTTGGAAAACGTGATGATTTTTCGTCGTATATCTCTGCTGCATGGCAGGATTGCAAACTTCACTTCGGAAATAGACGATGCGGTGGTCGAGTAACGAGTTCTGAAAACTTACTACTCAAGGTGATTTTTGCAAGGCTTCTTCTTTCAAAAACTCCATCCAGAAAGAGGTTTTAAAGGACAATAGGAAATGAAGATGAGAAATCAGTATGACCTCTAAAAAAAAGTCAGAAGAAGAGGAACCTAGAGCAGCCGCAGCACACACACAATAATTTGAAGAGCTGGCATTTCTTCGTCGTCCATATTTTTTGCGCCAAAACAACGGGTTTCCCTAACCATTTCCTAACCAGATATATCCGGTTTCCAAAAACGAAATGGAGATGATTAGCTTTTCCGCCGCCCCGCCATTTTGAAACATTTTCCTCAAGATTTTGACAAGAATTTTCACTTTGGCAAAAAGGAAAAATTGACTTTTGTTGTTTGGTTGTCTAACTCGTTTTCTTATCTTTTCAGGGCCAACCAGCCTGCTTTGCTATTGTGACATGACCAATTAGTCGATTTCTATTACTATTCAAAATGAAGCTGGTAAAATCCCTATCTTTGACCTTTCTCCTGGTGACTTTGAGCCGAGGCCAAATTGACTTTGGAGCCACTGATCGGGCTGAAGATGAAAGACTCCAAGGAGTCATCGAAGAGCTGTGCAAAAACCGACCTCCCAATGAATATTTCCGGTTAAGTACCGAATCCAATTGCCGGGACGCAGTGCGATGCGTCCAAAATGATTTTGCGGGAGGCCATACTTTGGCCGCTGTCAGATGTCCTACTGGACTCGTTTTTGACCTCTATGGACAGACTTGCAATTGGGCAGCACAGGTAAAGATCCTAAAAGATCCCTCAAAAAACGAGACTTAAAAGGCTTTCAGTGCATGACCGTGATGTTTGATACATTTTGAAATTTTCATACTAAATAAAAAAAAAAATCGAGGCCCTTAAATATTCCAAGAGAAATCGATCTGATTCAAAGGAGGAGAAAGAACTACTGGCACTACTTTCTGAACCAGTTTTGAAAGTAGATGAGCAGATTGCAGAGTTAATTGTGAAAGTCGGATTGCATCTCTAAGGTCATCAAAATCCTCAAAGGATTTAAAATTTGCTTCATTTCCTCTGTCTGGGCAATTTTCCTGCGTTTTTCTTTTCAAAAATAGTGTTTGAAAAATCACTGAAAAAGTCTCATTTTACAACATTAAGAGTGAAGTTTCAATCAATTTTTGTCATTTTTGGATTAGTATTTTGCATGTGACAATTCAAATGAGACATTTTAAGTGATTTTGAAACGCTGTGTAAACAACTTGGCAATTTTCTCCTGTCTGCTGACGCGTTTTTCGTTTTCAAAAATAGGGGAGGCCAAGGTAAAAGAAGTCTGCATAATAGTAAGAAGTCAAAGAAATGTTCAAATTCAGTTTTCTTTTCTTGCACAACAAATAGCATTTGGTTGATAAGATGATTTCTGTTGACTATCATCTTTCATCCTTGACAGATTAGATGAGAAATTTTGAAAGACAACCGAGATTCGGCGGCCATCATCATCTCATACAACGTACGAGTGAGAATTCATGTATGGTATGCAAAAGTGAAAAATGAAAAATTGACCTTGACACCATCCGAAGGTGGTCAAATATTTAGCTATAGTCTGTTACACTTAGAGTTTTGACCTCGTTTTAGTTGAACTGCACTGCTGCTGAAAATGACTCTCAAAATTGGCTTTGAGAAAGAAAATTGGATGTTTAAAAAGAAGAAATCTTCAAAGAAAATAATTCAAAATTTTCTTTTGTTTTGTAGCATAGGTTGTGCTCCATATATATTTGTAGGGCAAAGAGAAGAAGGAAATTGGGTGTTTGGGACACTACTTTTTCAGGTTTTCCAAGGTCAAATGCAAAGGTTTACGACTCTCTTATTACATGGATAAGAGGGCGCAACAAGGAAGGAGAAGAAGCAATGGGGAGCAATAGGCAATAGATTACCCACTGTGCTACATGCTGACCGCTGATATTTTCTAGGTGGACAACTGTGACAAATTAACCAAACCTCGCGTGGTTTTACCTAACCTCAAGACCGAAGAACCCGTCTGTCCTGATAATCAACTCCAATGTGGCAACGGGGAATGTATAGACCAAATTTTATTTTGTGATAACAAACCCGACTGCTCAGATGGTTCAGATGAGGTTTCCTGTACTGTGGATCAGGATCCCAATGCGGCTGCTAAATGCGACCCCAGAGAGTGCGTGATTCCCGACTGTTTTTGTTCCGTAGATGGCAGCCAAATCCCTGGCAATTTGGAAATTGCTCAAGTTCCTCAAATGATTACTCTCAGCTTCAATGGAGCAATTAATATTGACAACATTCCAATCTACCGAGAAATCTTTGCTGATGGTAAGTTTTACTTATTGCTTCACAAACAAGTGATGGTCAATTTACCTTCCATCATCAGTTGTATACTCATTAAAAATCCATGATGATCGTTTTTCAGATGTACTTAATCCTAATGGCTGCAGTCCTAAAGGCACCTTTTTTGTGTCCCATAAATACACTAATTATTCTGCGGTTCAAGAGTTGCACCGCAAAGGGCATGAAGTTGGAGTCTTTAGCATCACACGAAAACAAGACCCTAAATACTGGAGCAAGGGCACCTATGACGATTGGTTAGCCGAGATGGCTGGCGACCGCTTGATTATTGAACGCTTTGCCAATATCACCGACGGAACAGTGATAGGAGTCCGAGCTCCTTATCTCAGAGTGGGTGGAAACACTCAATTCCAAATGATGAATGACCAATTTTTTGTTTATGATTCCTCCATTGCTGCACCCCTGGCTAGAGTACCTGTGTGGCCTTACACTTTGCTCTACAGGTAGAATAATCTGCAAAATTTCCATTAACTTCGATTGTTTTTCACTTTAAACTTGCAGGATGCCTCATAAATGCCATGGAAATGCCAATAATTGTCCCTCCAGAAGCCACCCTATTTGGGAAATGCCCATCAACGAATTGGACAGACGTGATGATCCTTCCTTTGATGAAACCTTGTCTGGTTGTCACTTGGTCTCGTCTTGCTCTAACGTTTATGAAAGGAGTCAATTCAGGAGACTGTTGGAGCACAATTTCAACAGACATTACAATACCAATCGTGCCCCACTGAGCTTGAGTTTTGACACTGCTTGGCTCCAAGTCAATAAAGGTTTCACCAGAGAATTGGCCAAGTGGATGAGAATGCTGCTTTTAGACCACAGTGATGTCTATTTTGTGACCAATCTACAAGTAAGATTCAACATTTTAAATGTAAAGCAAATAGTTTATATAATTTCCATTTTACAGGTCATTCAATGGATGCAAAATCCATCTGATTCCAATTCCTTGCGTGATTTTCAAGAATGGAAGGAAAAGTGCGATATCAAAGGTCAGCCCTTCTGTTCTTTGCCAAATCCTTGTCCCTTGAACACTCGTGAATTGCCTGGAGAAACACTCAGACTTCACACATGTATGGAATGTCCCAATAATTACCCTTGGCTATTAGATCCAACAGGAGATGGCTTCAATTTCTAGACTACTTATTTTGATGATGACGCAACGATTCTGCCATGATATTATTGCTTACTTATTATAATTCAAGTCTTATATACCTATGTGTAAAATATCAATTAAATGAATTAAATAAAATAGAAAACTATTTTTTTTTACAATGTAGACACGGTTTCTATTGATTATTATGTCAATTTCTTCCGGCCAAGTAACATCATCAATGTTTGAGTCATGTTGCATCAATGGTTTTTGGTCCTAACTTATCTTGAGTTTCGTCAACAGAACAAAAATCTATTCTAATTTAGGTACCTATCCAAAACATAGCCTAACACGTCTAACACAACTGTTAGTAAATCGCAACAAAATGATGTGCGCTAACGCAACCTTTCTTTGTTCGCGTAATAATAACGTCAGACATGTTAATGGTGTAAGCCAAACCGACGAGGGACTGATAAGTGCGATCAAGGAACAAATGATAAACCAGCCATCAAAGGGTTGATGGAGATGTTCCGTTCCATCATCATCATCTCTATGGATTTGCTGCCAATTAGCAAATAAATGAGGCAAAGTCTTCAATCCATATCTGCTGTCCGTGTCCATGTTATAAAATAGGTAATCTTTGTAAGCCGGTACACCAACCAATGCCAACGATTTTCAAGTAGATTTCAAAATGCACCAGGATTTTGCCAATGTAATCAAATTACCCCAAGGATTCAATCTATATCCATACCTTCCCAATCCAGAATGTTCCAAGGATGAATAAGTGACCAAAGCAGAAATAATATTTTTCCTTCAAAGAGACGATGCAGTTTATTTCAATAAATCACACACATGATATTCATCCTGAAAATTGGATTTGGGGCCTATGAATGGAACTACAGCAAATCCTCTATTAAAGTTTTCCAATCCACCTTCAAGTGTGTAATTTTGTATCTTTGATTGTAGCTGAATTGTCTGGGTTTCAATGTCAATTTTGTACAGGTAAAATTCAGCTACAGTGCAATCATTGCTCCCAAGTTGTATTGGTACAAGGTGGTAAAGATTTCCTTGGGTCACAAATAAGCCATTCTGCATCAAAATGTCTCTGGCATAATCAAACCTTTGAAAGTGGTTGGGTTTCTCAATGTGAATGATGGATTTAGTGGAGGTTTTCCAATCTATAACCAGTAAGTAAATGAGGTGTTCCCATGATGATTGTGAGTAAAGAAACTCATATGCTGATGGATTTATCGAAATGATAATCTTCCTTGAAAGAGACAATACAATTTAGGAAAAAAGTACATCTAGTACTCTAAATATTTTGTATCTCACATATCAGCAGTTTTTGTAAACATAGTTGCACAGTCAAAATCCAACTGCGATGCAAAAAACTCATTTTCCAAATTTGCAAACTCATGAAAGTGAGGATCAACTTGAATCCAATCTTCACCCCATAAATTCAGTGTTATTTTTTTCAAATAACCATCTTCAACTTTGGCATTAAAGGACTCCCAAGTCTCAGAGATGGGTTGCATCATTCCAAATAATACAGCAGTTGTATCATTGACTCCAATTCCACACATTCTTCCACCAAAACCAGATGGTAATTCATACCATTTGTACCATTTATGACGCTGGGTATGCCAAAGAAAAACTTTTCTATTTTCTTTCTTGTCTCTATTGTTGAAAAGATCTGAAAACTTAGGATCACCAAGCAATAAATAGCCTCCAAAGAAAATGATGACATTTCCAACTCTTACAGTTTTGAGTCCACCATATGAGTATAAACCTTTAGGTTTCAGCGAATAACCAAATCTGCTCTTAGGTAAAACTCTGTGACATTTACCACCACTTCCAACTCCAATGTAAGTCATGTCATGTTCATAGCTGCCATAAATGATATTCAATGCTCTAGAGCAATAATAAAGAAAGAAATCTTTCAGATGAGATTTTGGCAATTGCATTTGCCAGTCCTGCTTTAAAGTTTCATTTTCCCAAGCAAGTGTTGTAAGCAGTCCAGAAGACTTATCCAAAATGGAAACTTTGGGCTCAAGAAAAAGTAATTTTGGTTCAACTTTAAACACAATGTTTGTCACTTCATGAGGCTTGAATTTGTCAAATGTTACCCATAGCAAAGTAAAACTTATGATAGACAAAAATCCAGCCAGCAAACTCAGCAACGTTATGATTCTTCCTTCACTTTGTTCATAACTGATAAGTCCTTCCTGGTCTTGATCTTGGTCCATCAAAAGCACTCTTCGTTTGGCAATCAACAATTTGATAATCTTATCAGTCCAATCAGGTTTGGACAAAGATTGTCTGGATTCAGTTTTTTCAATTTCTGATCTTGACAAATCATCAAGACTACCAGACAAAATGGAACTTTCAAAAGATGAAAGTGAATTGTTCAAAGAACTGGCATTTTCTATGGAAAGACCTTTTTCACTCCAATTAACATCTTTTTCCAACTCCATCTCTACTTGACCGTCATCATCATCATCCCCTGATGATATTGATGAATTTGATGAAGTAATTGATTGTTGTTTGCCTTCAATCGACAACACGATTCTTCTCTCGTCGTCTTTTGCTGTGTCTTCCATTTTTAGTGGACAAAAAGAGATTGAACACGATAATTGGACCCAAGAAGTAATCAATGACACATTTCTACCACAAAGGAACCAAATGAAAGGCTACTGTGGTCAAGAGGCCCACAATAAACACTTCCTGTGGTTGACATTACGGCATATAGGTATGTTGGGACCTACATAGCATGAAAACTGAAAGGTCATGTTTACTACAAAATAGATAAAATTATTTGAACGTGAAAATGCACGAATCAAGACTGCTTCATTTGGTTTCAATTATTTCATTAGCATCTTCCCATCCATCAGGATCATCTAGTACATGAAGCCGTTTTCAAATAAAAAAGTATTCCTTTGTATTGTTGATGGATCTGACTCTTTGTTCTTCAAAAACAAGACTGAAAAGGCTTTCAGTGCTTGACCGTGAGATTAGATTCATTTTGGGACTCTTTTTTAACATAGCCTAACACGACTGTTACTAAATCGCAACAATTGGATGATAGCTCACGCAACCTTTCTTTATCAGTGTAATAATAATGTCAGGCTTTAAGGTAGGTAGGTCAATTTGCTGTGTAACCAAAAAAGAAAATCAAAAATGCGCCAGTTTTTCTACATCCTACAATTTTTCTGTTTTGTCCTGGTGTCTGGTTTAAAAGAGTCTTTAAATGGTGTTAGGCAAACCGACGAGGGACTGATAAGTGTAATCAAGGACCAAATGGTAGACCAGCCATCAAAGGGTGAATATAATTTCAAGAAACCACCCATTCTTTCGGGTCAATTTGGTCAAGCTACAGAAGTTGAAAAACTATTTAAGGGGAAGAAAAACGGATTCTTCATTGAAGCAGGTGCTTATGATGGCGAAGAACTCTCCAATACGCTATTGTTTGAAATGAAGTACAATTGGACAGGTCTACTAATAGGTAATGTTCAATTTGAAACCATTTTTAGGTTACTTTAAAAGAAAAATTGTTCTTCCCTTATAGAGGCCAATCCAGATTTATATGAAGAATTGTTGACCAAGAATCGAAATGCAGCTGGAATTCAGACTTGTTTATCGACCAAGAAAGAAGTTGAAACAGTCCAATTTGATGCATCCGGACCCTATGGAGGAATCATGAACGGTGAAAACTTGAAGCCTGGAGAAGCAGCCTCGCGTGAAATTGCCTTGAAAAATGCGAAAAATCCTGGCAAAAAACACAGCCAATATTTTCGGAGAACACTCCAGATGCAATGCTTACCTTTGACCTCCATTATTTTGGCACTGGGTAATCCCACCATTGACTACTTCAGCTTGGATATAGAAGGGGCGGAATTTCTCGTGCTCAAATCCATCGATTTTCAAGTGGTAGACATTCGTGTCATCAGTGTTGAAGTCACAAAAATTGACAATATTTTCGATGGGAAATTAACTCAATTGAAGTATTTGATGAAGCGAAATGGATACGAATTGTACAAAGAAGTGGGCGAAGATTACATTTATGTCAAAACAAAAAATAAAGATGAACTGTGAAAAAGTTATTGAGCTTTTCTCAAAAAATAACGTTCAGTCTCAAAAGTGAAACAAGATTGAAAATTCCAATCTATATGCGCGAGCCAATAAAAGATAATTTTTCCCAGAATGCTTGAAGGAATTGTAAAAAATGCCTTTGGTATTGATAGAAAGTACATAATGCAAGTAAAATCTAGTAGGATGATGCAAATAAGGATAGGTCAAATGACGTCAAAGTTGAATTAATGTAACAAAAGACAGATGTAGAATTTTTGGGGCAATGAAAATTTTGGAGACAATGAATACTTCGGAGGCAACGAATACTACGGGGGCAATGAATACTATGGGGGCAACGAATTTGATAAATGGCGTGAGATAAGAGTAATCCTAAGAAGCGCGAGAGCAAGCTTGCTCGCGCTTAAAAATAGATTCACTGTATTTATACAAAAGCAACAATGTGAAGGTTGCGTGTTTTCTCAAAGATCTTTGCGCTATGCAACCATTCCGCAAAATATTCGCAGCAGTAGCTACGATGTAAGTTTTTCCTAAAGTTGAATATTTGGACAAAAATAAAGGTTTGGATCAGTGTGTTGATAATGTACATGTCTCCAAAAGAGTCTTTTTGTTTTCTTGAGGTGGAAACTTTCAAAGCTTCCTTTAGAGTACAGAATGGACACACTTGTGCAAAAAGCCTCAGCCTCCATTAAGAATATTCTTTTGTCCCTTTCTTCAATCTTCAAGGTTAACCTCTGTCAAACAACCTCTAATGCTACTCTAATGTAGCGGTATTGAAAATGCATATAAAAGGCCAGACTTTTCCATCAATACTTCACTTCAATCTAAAGTCCTCAAGCTCAAAGATGAACAGTTTCATTGCCATCCTTGCCCTCTGCGCTGCAGCAGTCTCTGGAGATGTCACCGTCAACGTTGACACTGTCATGTGCAACTGCGCTGCCCCCAACAATGACAACTACGTCAGAATGCACGAAGCTCATGTGGAATGCGGGGCTTACCCCGAGGGGGCCGCTGGTCATGCCAGTTGCATCACCAACTTTTTGGGATTCGTAAGTATTTTCTTGTAGGGTTCAAAATTCAAATAAATAATTCAAATTGATTTAGAACGCAAAAATAATTGTGAAAATGCAAGATTTTGGCCCTGTTTGATTTCACGAGTTTTGTTTTCTAGTTGAGCGTTGATGGACGTAGTGCTGATGTTGCTGGTCTTACTTCAATGTTCGGAGCTGCCGCAGACAACTGTGATTCTGGTGCCATCGAAGGAGCCAACTTTGAATCCAAAGCCTGGACTTGGCCCGGAGTCTATGACTTTGCCAACTTGGATACTGTTTTGGGAAACTTTTTGGAATGCGCTCAAGCTGCTGCTATCATGGTAAAATTCATTCAAACTTTGTCTCCATTTTAGTCCATATTGTCCAATTTTGTCAAAAATCAATCTCGCGCTTATATACACAGAGAAACTTTCAATCTTGTTTTTTCACATTTTACAACTTTTATTTTTTGTTGCAGACCTGCGAGGATAACTTGAGAACCACTTTAGCTGGTTGCTCTGCCTAAAATGGTTGCGAAAACCCTCTGAAAAAAATTGTGAAATTGGTGCTTATTGTGTTGTAATTTGCCTGCTCACATTGATAATAAACGTTTTTCCCTTTCAATTGTTGCGTCAAATTGAGATGATGATTTCAGTGCTGATGGGGAAAGTTGCAAACTCTTTCAACTCTTTGGGGTCACCTGACAGGGAAATTGATTGATTTTGGCAAATTTCACACGAGTTCCTCTTAACTAGTAATGAAAGGAAGAAAATTTCGATTTTCCAAGGGCACTTCATCCTTCACATGAAATTCACGATTGACGAGATTTTCCGCCAATTCTGGCTATTGTCAACAATTTGAAGAAGATACAATTTTGGAGTACACAACTGAATTTGATGGAGATTTCTCCTCCCTTATCAAGCTTTACTTTTGGAATTATTGTGAACATCTTTATTGAGGTGATTGTGATCGCAAGTCCTGATTTATGAGGGGAAATAAGATTAAAGCCCCATAAATCCTGCTTCTCTGCTGATTTTTTGTAGCTTCTTTAGTTCAGCGGCGGATTCAAGCCCATCACCGGCAGACCTCTTTGATCAAATAACTACCTGTTGAAAGGTAGTTGGTAACTTTTTTTGTGATCTCAGCATGAAACTTTTCCCTCTGGAACCCCAAGAATTGGACTATAATTGCAAATCAAGATCAAAATTCGCCCTCATGCTGCTACACATGACAGGATACATTACGATTTTTTGTTTAGTAACACTCGCACAACAAAATGGAATTTCAAATGAAAAAGTTTAGTTAACTTAGTTTTTACATAGACTGAGTAATCTTAGAAAAGTTGGGTGTGAGGACCTGCTGACAGGAGCTCTAATTTCCTCCTGAAGAGCATGGCCATGATATTTTTTAAAAGTACATTTACTATACGCAAGATTGCGTAGTTGCGAGTAGGAGGCCTAGAAGGTAAAAAAGAATGCAATTTTCCGTGTGGGATTAGGTGGTGAAAATTAGATTTGCTGACATTGACCTCTTAGCCGACCTCCGAAAATACAAAAGGATGTGACATGCCGAGGAGCAAGGAACATCAAGCAATTTAGGGTGCCCGTAAGAAAATGTGTTTGGCTGTGCTTTGGATATGTGATAGAGTTTTTGATGCTAACTCAGGAAATGGGATTCGTATTTCATAAAAGCAAGCAAGCTTAAACAAGAAGAAGAAATTGTTAAAGAGGATAAATACGTACTCAGGTTGTTCAAATGAGCGATTTTATGGGGCAGATTTGAATCTGGTCACACGAATCAGACCCAACAATTCAGGTCGCACGAAATTTCCGGGGCTGAATCAAGTATGAATTAATAGTTACAGCGTCGAGTTGCAACACAGCCATTTAGGGTTCGATTCCCACTGAGGGACACTATTTCATTTTGTGATCCGACTCTGTTTACTTTAAATCCGCCCTTTTCTTTGCTTGGTTTTTTTTTGCAAAACTAATACCATATTTAAAAATAGTATCATAGACACTGTCATCCATGCAAAGCAAAGCTAAATCTAGAAATTTCGGTCCCCCTAAGTCAAGCTTGCTAGTTCCATTACCCCTGCGCTTCGCGTCTCTATGTGATGATATGAGGAGATTTTAGAGCTCTAGATACCAATTTTCACAGCATTCTAGCTGATCTATGAGCCTGTGCCAAAACCATAATGAGAACTCTTTTTTGCTAGTGCCTCGTGACCTCGACTAAGCATAGAATAAACCTGTCAATAATGTAGTGCATGTATAGTTAATTTACAAGCTAATTGAACACTTATTGGAAGTTAGGCCCCCACTAACTTACTGACCAAACTTGGTTTAAATAGTGACCTCGCTCTTTTAAAAATGCATTTGGTACTTTAAAACAAGTTTTGCATTGTAAATTGACAGCCAATACTGTTGTTAATCGATGATTTGCTACATCTATTTTCTCCTTTTTGGGAGCCCAATCCTCCAACTCTCTCTCTACCCTTTTGAAGTTAGGTAATGGGTAATGATTTTCATCATCTTGTAAACTTTTATTATCAAGACTTCTTCAAGATGCTCTATATGCCGCACACTATGTTAAAAGTCCAATTTTCGTCCAAATTTTTGATATCTGTAAAATTCCACCCACCCTAATCTGTAGAAAGTAAGTCACCCTAGTAAGTGATTTTCGTTATTTTTTCATATCAAAAATCCAGATTTCGACTCNGTAAGTCACCCTAATAAGTGATTTTCGTTATTTTTTCATATCAAAAATCCAGATTTCGACTCATAAATGTGCCAAAAAATGGACTTTTGTAACGGTGTGTTTTATTATCAAGCCTTCTTCATGATACTCTTCTAGATGCCGTTTTTGCTCCCATTACTAGTGATCTTTTCCCTCTAAATTGAAGCAGGAGCTGAAGTATAAATGAGGTAAAAAAGCTCAGATACTCATTAAGAAATCTTTGGCCCAAGAATTAAAGTTTGAAAGAAATTTGCCATCTTGCTGATGGGTCAGAAAAGATTCGTGGAGGCCAGAACTACGTGAGAGAATGTTATAAAAGACCTTCTACTACTGAAGCTACTACTACTCATGCCTCTTGCGCATCATGCCATCATCTTTTTATAGCTGATTATGCGTCCTCGACCCCATGAAAAATAGACCTGGAAGCTCCAGCAGGACTACTTTTTTCAACCTTAGACACACAGTAGTACTTTAAGGTAACTATAACTAAGGTACCTAATAAACGTACTTACATCCACGATCCACTAATTTACAAAAGCCTAAAATGACTTTTCAAATGTCATCAAATATGGCCTAACATGACCTTAACTGACCTCAGCTGACCCCAAATGGTCTCAAATGGCCTCTAATGGTATGCATTTGTCACAAATGCCTTAAATGACCTCAAGTGACCCCAAAAAGCCTCAACAAATAACCTCAACTTTCTAAAATGGCCTAAAATGACCAGAAATGGGATGAAATGAGCACAAAATTAGAAAACGAGGATTTTTTTTGTCAACGATTCATGTAGATTAGTCATCGTACATGTACCTTTGTTTTGCACTTTAGAGTAGTTGTGGAAGCAGTTAGATGATATGAGAAGAAAATTGGGGAGAAGAGGTCAGCTTCTAAATCTCCTCAAACAAAACTCTTTTGAGCATCAACATCAGGGTCAGTGGGACAAAGCATGAATTCATTTTGCAATTCGCAATTGGGCCACACGAAAACCTTATACCTCAAGAGCCTCAAAACAATTGTGGAAAATCAAATTCTAAAAGTGAATTCCAAGACTTCTGGAAAATTGTACGTTTTGTACTACGTAGATGGCGGAGATGTAATGAATATGGTGAAACGAAGACGTATCATCATCTAATGCCGGGAGTGCATAAAAAACGACGTCTCGGCTCAGAAGCTCCTTCCATGATGGTCAGCACACTACGTACGACAATTTGTTCATCGTGAGCTGATTATAGAGGTTATGAAGATCGCGTATCTGGAGTCTACTTGGAAGGCGTTCTCATCTACCACAAACCCTGAAAAGTAGAAAAATACACTAGATGACGTTTCATCTCAAAAAATCGAAATTTTGTGGAAAAGACGGTAACTCCTTAGTAAGATTTACTACTATAAAAAATTCAAACTGACTTTAGGTAAAATGTCTTGAAATGAAACAGTTCATGATTTGGGCCCAAAAATTCAAATTTTTACTTGGTAAACTGGTAAAATTAGTAAAAATGCCGAAAACGAATTTCTACTCAAACGTTTTGTCAGCTACAAAAAACTCATGATTTTTTTTCAAAGGAATGAAATTATCAATTTGTCTTTGAAATGACTGAGCAGAAAAAATTGCTTTGCCTGAAGTTGCCAATTTTTGGGTAGATGACGCGGGTCTTTTATTGCGTGTAGACAAGATTTTTTTGGTAGTTATCAGCAGGGTCTGAAAAACTGCTAGAGGTAGCTTGCATCAGGTTTGCGTGACTGCCAGGATTCAAAGGCTTGATTGTTTTACAACAGCAACGTTAGGAGAAAATCATACTTTAATGATATGCTGTTCACTTCTCTTACTGGCAACCCACAATTTGCTGCTACAAAGTTTGACCCAAAGGCTTGAGTAGTGCAAAAGCTGACCCATGACAAGAATAGCCTGGAGGCATCAAAGCTTGAAACATGATGACCATCTTCAAAACTCTTCATGAACCTTAACTACTCTGGATATCAAAAACCCATTTGGATCATTACATAAATGAATTTCTGCAGGGAATGAAGATAAACCCTGATGAGAGGTATGAGTTGTGATTTTGAAAGATTTCTTCATCACACTGTTCCAAAAGTCAATACTTAGGTAGATGAGTAGGTAAGTAACATTTTTGGTACATTTATGAGTCAAAATCTGAATTTTTGGCATGAAAAACAACCAAAAACCACTTATTAGGGTGACTTAATTTCTTCAGATTAGGGTGGGGTTGATTTTTACAATATCAAAAATTAGATGTACCTTGCTTTGCACAAAAATTGGACTTTTAACATAGTGTGTTTATCTCTATGAAATGAGAATCTAAACATTGTTTGTCACTGTTATATTGGCAGCAAGAATTTCAATTGCCACAAGTGAAATTGTTTGGAAGAATTTGTGGCATTTGAGTAACAACAACAATAATGGTCCTCATCAATTCACTTTGTTATTTGATAATGATAACCGTTTATTATGCTACCTTTGTATTCCATATCAAACAGAATCTAATGGCATACAAAATAAGTGTCCAATAATAGTTGTCATTTGTCAATGGAATTAGTCTACCTTTCAAGTAGTACATACAGTGGAGCAAATATCTTTTCATTATAACGCAATTACACCATAATGAAAAGATATTTGTCCCACTGTAGACATGTGCAATTATCGATTTTCCTAAATCCATTGGACCATTCAGTCAAAGAAAGAAAATGTGGAAGATTGTTGCATTCTTGTTACTTTACAATTCATTTTGTATTACGGAAAAACTTAAAGTTCATCAAATTCTTGCTTCTTTCTGCTACAAAAACCAATTCAATGATATTGTTTTGATTGATTTTGATAATGATATTGAAGTTTTCAAAGGACAATATGACTTACAAATCAAAATGTACAACCAGCCAAATATGTCAACTCAAACCAGTTTTATCATTGCAAAGGTTAAAGAAGGAAGGTCCATATTTGACATATTGACAATTCTTCAAAAGCATCCAGTACAAATGTCTCTCATTATTGTCCCAAACACTTTGATAAAAGAAAAACTTGCAAAAGCTTTATCAATCTTCAAACATGACTTAAGTTTTTACACTTTAGAAGAACAAAAAGATAAGACATATCAATGGTACCATACAATTTTCTTAGAAAATAAGAAAACAATTTTGAAGCAAAAGTTAGAATTTGATATCAATGGAAGAATAATTCAATTACAAGATCTACAAGGCATAGAATTGAAAACTACAACTTTGCCAATCACTCCATGGATAGATTTTCAGAATTGCAGTAATTTAGGTTGCCAATATCATGGTATCCTAGTGGACTTGGTCAATTCTTGGACTAAGCTTTTGAACTTTACTTTGGTAGTTCACAAAGATCCAACTGATGATTGGGGAATTTATCCAATCAATGGTAAGATTTCATTAACTGATAAGAAGGCAACATCTCAATCAAGTATAACACACATTGAGGTACTATTATTTATCTTTCCGATGCTGCAGGTGAATACAAGGGTGTCATGGGCAAAGTGATTGATGGAACTTATGATTTCTCATTAGCCAGATGGTTTTATACACTTGAAAGGCAAAAGATATTGGATTTTGTACCTATTGGAAAAGACAAAAGTGTTTTAGCACTTCATCAAGATTCTCTGACTTTTAGATGGAAAATGCTAATCAAACCATTTCAGAACAATGTTTGGTTTATCATTTTATGTTCTGTGACCATTGTTTTCATTCTTTATGGAATATTGATGAAGTGTGAGAAAAAAGTCACTTCATTGAAGGTTTTGAAGATCACAATTTCCATTTCTTTTGTGATGATGCATGCTTACTATATTGGAGCAATGGCAATGTTCTTTACAAGTAAACCTTCTTTGGGTTTCACGACTTTAAGAGATGTTTTGAAAGCAGTGCCAGAATGGACCTTGGTTTACTTGCAAGGTATGGAAGTCCAATTCCAAGAGCCGGTATCAAAAGTAAGGAAATCATCAAATGTCATAGTATCAAGGGAACACTTTCATAATATACTATTTCAAAATCTTTCTTTATTTCAGGGAGAAGTTGATTTTGTCAACTATTGGAAAATTGCCCAAAATGATTTAGAAAAGTATTCAAAAGCTACTACTCAAGAGGCATTTGAAGTCTTATTCGAGGACAAAACTGCCCTTTTTGCCCTTTATGAATTTGTAAGACAAGTATACAATAGTAATACAGGTCGATACAAACCAATCATTGTATTCGGAGAAGGTGGATACGTCAACCAAGCTTTGATCTTCCCAAAAAATTCACCTTTAACTCCCATTTTGAAGACAGCAGCTGCCAAATCATTGGAAAGTGGAGAACTGGATAAATTCATCAAGAATTGGACAGGACCCAAACTACGAGATAGAAGTGATCCAGAAATGAAGGTTTTGGATATTGAGCAAGTAATTTTAGTCGTGGTTTTACTGTTTGGAGCAATTGTGGCTTCTTTCTTTTGTTTTGTAATGGAAAAAATTACACATGCACTTTTCAAATCAAGATTTCTTCATGGTACTTTTCGGCCTCCTACTTGTGGTTGTTGAATAAAACCGATCATAGCCTAAAAACTACAAAAAATCGCTAGATGACGTTTCATCTTCAAAAATCACAATTTTGTTGAAAAGACGGTAACCCCTTAGTAAGATTTACTTCAATGAAAAATTCAAACTGCTTTTAGGTAAAATGTCTTGAAATGAAACAGTTAATGATTTTGGCGTCAAAATTCAAATTCTTACTTGGTGAAGTGGTAAAATTGGTAATCAATGCTAAAAATTGAATATTTACTACAATGTTTTTGGCCACTATGTATATACATCTCATATTTTTTTCATGCTCTCTGCATAGAGGTACTCTGTTGAATAAAAGCACCCTTAAAAACCATTGTTGTAAAAAATGCTTGCAGAATTTAAGTGTAGGTACTCAAAGGCCCATACCCTTTTAGGGTAGAGGGATTTCCTAGGGGGGATACATCAACCTGTTATGAAACAATAGAGAGGCACTTTACATTTAAAGAAATCCTTTTTACTACACTTCGCATTGTAGTACAAGAAGTTCAATCGTTCTGTTTTTAGATTGGCATGTGTCAAGATCCCAAATCTCTTCTTGGTCTTAATGAGCAATCATTAAGCTGCCGTTAGAAGGGTGCAACGCCCATAATTTTCTTTTTGAAATGGTTTCAGGTAGTGCGACTTGAGTAGAGTAGCATCCTAATCGATTTTCTACGTACAGATCCACTTGCCAATTTTTCCAAGGTAGCAAAATTATTATTGTTGTACTACCAGCAACGTCCTAATTACCTACTGAGATACACCCTTGCCTTAGCTTCTTGACTCCTTCCTGTTTGATCATTTTTATGACATTTTTCCCTTCTTAGACTTGGTTCGACCCTCCCTTTTGATGGATCTGATTGGGAGTTGATCCAAGTATCAAATTATATCCTAAGCTAGAGCTGTCAGCTTATAAGCATTCCTTTCAACTTGAGTTCAACGTGTGGTCAAACCAAAAGTCCCAAAAATTCTTTTTTAATAAATAAAGACATAGTCTAGCATAACATTCTTCAGGGCAATTCACATCTCTGTTCCAACTGAAAGGGTACCATAAAAAATTTTCCTTGTCTGCCGGAAAAATCTTGGAATCCAGCCAGCAAACGGTCATTTTGTATCCATTGTCTGTTGTTGGAAAAACTCGAAAACTTGAAAAAAATCTTCCTGTTTATTGCTTCGTTGGATAAGATAAGCAATTTGTAAAAGTTTTCATTAAGTATGGACTAGTAATCCATAGAAAGTGGGTCTGGTATTTTCTGAGCTCCAAGCTATGTTTAAGCATGAGTGAAAAAATTCAGTATAGACTCAATTAATGAATTTCGCCTTCATAATGATCCCGGTCAAGAAGAAAAAAAAAATTTGCCTGTAGGTTACAAAAATCAATTGTGTTCATCATGTGAGAGAAGAAGTTCACTGTCCATTTTTGGAAGCTTTTAGTAGGTCAACTTAAGGTGATGGATATTGATTGCACCTGCCTACTGTAGTACCTAGGTATAGGGTGACCGGAATTTTTAGATTCATTCTTCTTTGACAATTTCTTTAAAGTAACCACTGTCTATTCATGCTTACTTTTATGAAATACAAAAGCCATTTCCCGAATCGGCATCAAAAATTATATCACATATCCAAAGTACAGCCAAATACATTTTCTAACGGGCACCCTAGGAAGCGGCCACCTTAAAAATTACAAGAAAAAAGTAGGGATGACACAGCACGTGCTAGTCTTCCTCAGCTGCAGTTCTTGGTCAAAAATAAAGTGATTTATGATTAAGTGTAGTCCCTTCTCTCCATTGCTCCAGGTCTTTGTTCCTAAATTCCATGTGTCATGTTGCATCGGTTGGGATCTTTGAAAAACCTGTCAGATTTCACAAGCAAGAGAAGCAAAGCCTTCTGGGCACAATTGGTGATTACCAACTCATCTTGTTAAATACAATTGGAAAAGAGAAATGAAAGGATTATCATTATAGCCGGCAGGTAAATTAAAGCCAAGAAGACTGGAATGATGCCTTGCTGCTAGGAATTTATAATGAACATCTTGTAGTATCACAAAGTTTTACATTTGAGAGCCATTGGCTATTTTCTGCTAGGTTTGAATCTGAGCAACTTTTATTTGATTTTCAAGCAAAAACTGTTTCAATTCACAAGCAAAGTCGTGAGAAGAGCTTTAGACAGACCTAAAAATTACGAGGAATGCAATCAAAAGTTTTTTCAACCCTTCTGGTTCTCCTCCTCCTTCTTTGACACTCCCCCATGATTTGCTTTAGGGTAAAAGTACAAAAAAGAAGTCTCAAGCAAAGTAAAAGTGAGCCACACGCGACATCGTAAATTATGTATAGGGAAAAAAAGTTCTAAACCATCATCATCATCATTTGGTCAACTTTTGAGTTACCTAACTGAATTTACTTACTGCAATTTTATATCATGCAACTTTCTCTATTTGTCACGCAACACGTAAGACTTTAGTTTATTTAGCATCACTGATCAGAAATGTCTAGACGTTGGATTGTTGGAGCTTTCAACGCTGCATCTATCTGATGATAATGCAGTAGGGTACTCGCTAAAATTCAGATCGTGGCCAACACTCAATCAGAGATATCATACACAGTAGTTTGTAGTAACCAGAATTGTGTTGCAACGTCAAACCATTACCCAACCGGCAACCGGAGAACAAAAAATGAGGCTGGGTATTGGTTTGACCTCACAACAAAATTCTGGTTACTTCATATTAGTCTGAAGTCAAACCATTACCCATAGCCTGAATCTGGTTACTATAGATTAATATGAGTAAAGATAGGTTTCGATGGTTGAGTGTTGGTCATGATCTGAATTTCGCTGAGTACCCTAGTATACAATATACATAGTCTGAATATCAAACAAGTAAGTTATGCATGCTGTCAGACTTGGAATTTATAAAGTGTATCTCCCACCCCTGCTGGCCTCTTCGGATTTTCGACTGTTAAACTGACAGATCATTGTGTTGTTGCTTGAGTAGTGGAATATCGTGGAATGCACCTGATGATATAAAAATGTCTGTTTCCCTCCAAGCCTTTGAGCGTATGCGCGGCAGGTGTCAATCGAGGAATTTCTCATCACAGGGTGTCCCTAAGGTCCCTTAGTAGTCACGTAGAGCAACGGTCAACCCCTCTAGAGCTCATTAGGATATGGAAGCCGCATTGAAATTCTGCAATCAAGCTGAAAAAATAGGTTTTCACTTCACTTCTGACACCCTGTAATGGGTCATGCACTTGCCCATCAATAAAATAGGGGGTCCCGTGGTGAATTGCTTTGTGAGGTCTAAGACTCCTTTCTTTCCCCTTTATTCTTTGTTCTACTTTCTCCAAAAACTGCGTCAAAATCATTCTAAAACGTTCTTCCTTTGTCCTTTAGTCTTCTTCCTTGAATTCTTAGGCATTTACACACTTTTCCAACAGTCCATATTTTGCCTAAAACTCTGTTAAAGAAGATTTTTGGCTTGAAAAACACTTTTAGGGTGACTTACTTTCTACAGATTAGGGTGGGTTGATTTTTACAGTTATATCGAGTAGGTAGTTTTGTCAAAATCTACATTTTGCACAAAAATTGGACTTTTAACACAGTGTGTGTACACTTGACTCTTGAGCATTGTAATTTTTTTACTGATGATATGGTATGTCACCTTGTTTGGTACTAATTTGAATGAGTTGAACATCATGAGAGAACTGAGATAATGTGACTTTGACAAGCGAGACCTTGATAATTTTTGAGATGATTTTTGTGGATGGCTAAGTTCCTCATCGTCGCATCGCAGTGTTCTTCTTCATGATTCCGCAAAACAGCATCAGGCAAGCATCAGGGGGTAAAAAAAGTTGCTACGACTACCGCAATTTGCTCATCGCTTGTGACTACAACTCGTTGCATGATGCTGTTGAGAATTGACTCATCACGAGATGTTACCTTGCCTCGCATAAGATGTGTCATTAGAAGACTTTTTAGTCTAATTTGCGATTAGACATGTCGCTTTCTGCATGGTAAAAATGTGTATCAAGATGCCAGATGTTTTGCAAAAACGAGATGATAAAAGAAAATGGAATGTTGGATTCAACTCATTTTTATTTCTTTTTTGAAATCGCAATCGAATTTATAATGATAGCTGAGGTTTTTCTTCTTACTTATCTTAATTGTGTACGTAGTAAGGAATAACATACTTGGGTATGGGACTTTGCTGGTCTTTGGGGTGAAAATCAACAGAGGAATTTATTTTAGTCCATGTGCCATTGTGGTATACCCGACCAACTGAATGGGAAGGTTGAAGACTATCAAATAAGTAAAGTAATCCTCGTATTGCATACAACGATGTGTCCATCTCTAGAAAATAACTTAACTCTGGTATCATTGTAACAATGACATATTTACATAGTATTTATTTTAAAAAAATACTACCTTCAGATGTTTTAGGCACGCACCTCGGACCCTTGTGTTCTACCATCCATACTCCATTAGGTCCATCTTTCAAGTCATATGAAAGTAACCATCTAGTCTCACTGGATTCAAGCTCAAGGAAACATAATAAGCTGGCATGTAAGTAAACTTTTCTTGCTGTTTTTGAAATCAGAGTTGTAAGGGAGAATGCAATTTGAGTCAGTTCCTGTTCTTCAAGGATGGGTTTGAGCTTTGGGTACTTTATCCAGCTGTCCAATTCAAAATTATAAACATAAGTAGTCATTGGATCATAACGACTAACATCATCACTGTTTGCATCAAAAACTGTCATAGCAGCAGTTGCATTGATAGCAGTTGTGGCCCATGGTCCCCTTATTTCTGGAGTGAAAAATCTTGGACCTTTCTTCCATGTATTCCTCTTCCAATAATAAATGAATGTTTTAGGGTTAGGGTTACTCAAAACTTGAGTATATTGATAGGTGCTGTCAACTCCCCACACCCAAAACATGTTTCCAACTTCGATGCCTTGTGTGAAATGATAGTGCATTGGATCTACCATTTTTGGCTTACTATTAGGGATGATACTATGTTTAAATTTGAACTGTGTAATTGGTCTGCAAATCGTAGAAGAGATGAAATTCAAGATTCCTTGTTGTTCATTTGCAAATCCAAAGTAAGTTTTGTCGTTTGGTAACTTCATGAGGAGTTGCTTTGATGGTGATAGGTTCTCATTTAAAGAAATATCAAAGACTGAACCATCATGATAAATCAAAGCTATGTGTTGTTTTGGAAACATTTCTGAATGGTTTGGTAACTTTGGAGTTATGACCATTGGTGATTGAAGTTTCCAAAACACTTCGATACCAAGCAAAACAGTGAGAATTGTGGCAGGAATCAAAAGTAAAATACCTGTGACAACTCCACAGATTTCAATTCTTTGCTCACTCTCTTCTTTGCTTACAATATCAACATTGTTTAAGCCATCATACAAATGACGTCTTGTGTCAGATATGTATCTCAATTGCATAGACCGACCACCAGCTGCAAGTAACTCTAACAATTTTTTGACTCTCTTTGCTTTCTTCCTTGGATTGTCTCTTTCTTCTCCTTTTTCAAGAACTTCATTGTCTTCAACCTCTTTCATTTCTTTGACTTTGTTCATCTCCTCTCCTTTTTTCGGATCTTCCATTTCTATGAATTTGTTTCTTTCTACTCCCTCTTTCAGAATTTCCTTGTCTTCAACTTTGTTTTGTTCCACCTCTCTCATTTCCTTGACTTTGTTTATTTCCTCTCCTTTTTCCAGATCTTCCATTTCTTTGAATTTGTTTCTTTCTACTCCCACTTCCAGAATTTCATTTACATTGTCGCTGTTGCTATCCAATCCTTTTTCCTGACCTTCCATTGCTTTGACTTTGTCTCTTTCAAATTTTGGAATGATACATGTCCCTCTTGTTTCTTTTTCAAGGGAAAAAGTCTTCAACTCAACCTGTTCTCCTGCTCCAATCCATGTCTTATGCATTACTCAACCACCCACAGTCAGAGTCAGAGTCAAATCAATGCAAAATTACACTTACAGTCACTTACCCAAGCTTTGCTCTTTTCAAGAATTTCCTTTTCTAAAACTTTGTTTCTTTCTATTCCTTTTTACAGGTCTTTGACTTTGTCTCTTTCAAAAGTTGGAATGCCACCTTTCTATGTTATTTTTTTTTTCAAGGAAAGAAAGTCTTCAATTCAACCATTTTTCCCTCTGATGGACATACCATTAACTAGAGACAACTCTCTATTGCAACAACAACGTTGGACCGCATATATTTCGCCGCACCGGGCCGCTTTGGTGCTGCGCAGCTGGGCGCAGAAAAAAAAAATATTTGCGGTCCAATGTGGCATAACAAATGCTGATATGTCACTAACTGTAGTACAGACAAAGTCAATGCAAAATTACAAGGATTGTGTGTGGTTTTCTGTCTTACCTAAACTTCGATCCTCCTGAGGTTTCAATTTTCACTTTGTATGACATAACTTTAATTCAACTCATTTTCATTTCTTTCTTTTTAACTTTGAATTTGACCTACCTAGCTACAAAAGGTTGCGTGAGTGATTCTTGTATTTTACACTTTCCTCGCTTCGCTCACTGTAAAGTTCGTACCATGATGATTCCGGATACCGATGGGCACAAACATAGGGCGAATTCTTGGTCTTGGTCTTCCAGGACAACTCCAAATCTGGGCGACACCGAATACCAACAGACAAAACAATATCATTAGCGTTGTTGTTTTGTTGTTGTTGCTACTGCTGCTGCTACTGCTGCTTCTTTTACTCAAGGTGGATATGCTGTTGATGTACATCGTGTTGCAGTTATAGGTGTTACCATTGATGATGCTGATAGTACTGTTCCAGCACTTGTTGTTAATGCATTTCATGCAGATCATGTTGCTGTTGCTGATGATGTTGTTGCTGTTGCTGTTATTATTGGTATTACTGATAGTGTTGTTCGTGCATATGTTGTTGATACATTTGTAGTTCCAGCAGACGTTGTTGTTGCACTGGATAATGTTGATGATATTGTTGTTGTGGTTGTTGTTGCTATTGGTGTTGCTACTACTGATACTGTTGCTGTTTTTATTGTAATCATAATTTCCTCTAGATCTTTGGTCACTTGAACAATTCCAAATCTCCTTAACGAATAAAAAACTGAGACATAATGGCCAAATGAAATATTTCATTTTTATCTTTACGTTTTGAATTGGAGTTCATAAATCACTTGGGAAAATTGCTTTTGAAGAAGAAGGGCTTATCATACATCAAGAATAGTTCTACTCGTCCTTCTATTATTGTAATTTACCAGCAGCAGTCATCTCAGCTTTACTGAGCATCAGCAGCATCACTGATGACGCTTAGAAGTCTAAAGCAACCTTAATCACACTTCCTATAATGATAATGGAGAACTCCTATCTATAACTACTTTCACGACTCTCATTTGCTAGATAAGTCTGCATACAATTTTTCAACTGGAATTATGCCTAAAGCTACACAAAATCACACGGTGGTACTAAAACGCAGACTCATAGACTAAACTATTAGGATACTTTAGCAGACTTGAGGGGTTAGGTTATTGTTAGGTAAAGTTAGGTAACAGTCAGTAGATTAGGTGCAGTCTACGGAGTCTGCGGTTTAATACCACCTAAAATCACAGACTCCTGGGAAAATTAGTTTTTTTTCTTCCTGGACTAATTTAGACTTTAGTAATATTGGTATTTGCAGTAATATTGCAGTCTTGGTACAACGTGCACCTGCACATGGTTCAAAATTGCAATTGTTCACTCGCTGCTGCTGTTATTATTACTGCAACTCGACTCGTAAAAAATGATCGAGGAGTACAATAGAGCCTCTTATATTGAAAGAGAATCATCATCATAGTACAAAGAATGCAGAAAGCGAAGGTTGCACTATTCGAGTATTCAAGTTTATTCTTCCGCTAAACTGACCTTTTAAAAAAAGCGAGCGTAGCGAGCTATATCTTTTTTTAAACATCCATAAGTAACTAACTTAGGATGAAATAAAAATAATAGAAAATAGGGGGAATTAGGGTTCAATTGAAAATTGTATGGAAGTAGTTCAAAGAGACTTTTAAAGGGATTTTCAAACAGTGTGTTACAATTTTTCAAATGCAATCTCTTAGCTATGTTTTATGATACAAGGAGGGCTATTTACGAGTGCATCTAGAATTTCAGCATTCATTAGGCACATTCAATTTCTAGGGGGAGCTCAAGCTGCTCCACTAAATTCTAAAAGGTGGGCTCGTTGCTCACTTATTCTTTCTTTTAATACTGCCCCACCCAAAGTTGCAATTGAAGTCCTGTTCTGTACCTAGTCCTACAGGGTGGTTACTACTCTGCTTAGAAATGGCAATAGAGCACACATGGTCATCGCCACCCTGTATTCAGGAACGCCCCAATTTAGCCTCAGAAAAATTAGAAAACTTTTTAGTCTCAAGTTCACAGTAGGTAAAAAATAGCCAAAAAAGTCTCACGCAAAAGAACGAAAATAACTCACGCAACCTTTTGCGGCTAGGCCGGTCAGCACATCAAATCAGCTGTCGAAATGAAAATTAATCAAGTGAGAGTTTTTTGTGGTTTTAACCCACTGTGTTTAGTTTAACGAGTACATCTGAAGTTTTTTATTCAACTCGTGGTAGTGATTTATTGATGCAGTGGCGTCATTAAAAAACGAGTATACAGAGCTGAGCAACTTAGCATGATCTCATCATCCTTCATATCTTGATTACCAAATGCATACCTTGAACCCTTTTTTTCTGCGAAAGAATGCGTACGTAGTCGACTATGCGTACGCTAATTAGTGCGTAACTAATAGGGATAATGTAAAGTGATGTGTCTTCTCAGCTCTCCTCGCTCAACCTCTCATTAAAAAACTGAGCTGAGTGCATATTCCCTACAATTTGCGTCAGACACGTTTTGGTAAAGTGTCAAAAGGACACTAGATCTTCATGCGTCAAAAATGCGTCAGTTGTGGTGTCAACTCTGCAGCTAATCTGGTAGCAGCATGTGGGTTGACATAGAGCAGCTCATTTGCGTCAATCACTGATAGAGCTACTGCATCTCAAGCTCATTTCAAACATGTGTTCTTTTTAGGCTCCTTTAAATGCATTTCAGGGTCCCGTTTTAGTCATTTTTTTTCTAATCTGGGTCAAATTAGGTACTTTAAAGGAACTCACATTGTTTGAAAATTCCTCAAAATGTTGCATTTGAATTTTTGAATTTTGGCATTTTCCACCAATTTTTGTCC
>LT727959.1:232007-256786 GCA_900157175.1 Oithona nana
AAGTATCTAAATGAAGATACAGCATTCAATCATTATGACAAGGCACACGCATTTCAATGGCCTGTTTTCAACATTTGTCCAATGTATTTGTATCCGCCTAAAAATGTTTCCAGCACAACTTTTGAAGAGATGGAAATAGAAATTAACCAGACAATGATGAGCTATTATTTGGCGATAATGTATCCAAAAGGTGTAACAGCGGATAATCCAGAGTAAGTATTACAGTATAGTACTTTTGAAAAGGACTTTGTAACTTTATCTGTATCCTTTCCATAAGCTCTTGGAAATTTGCCTTGGACTTGAAAAACTCCTCACAATTGCTCGATAACAACGAAATGACTCTCAATGAAGTCTGGTCATTTACTGTTACTGCAACTGAAGCCAATGACGAACCAGTTGTTTGTGCATCTATCAATCTCTTCAAATTAACAGTTGACAACTACCAAACTTTCAATATTCTTATCAATGACACATTACCTCTTCCTTCGGGCTTCGTAATTTACGCTTCTTCTCCTTTCCAATTCAACCCGAATAATGGCAATAGGTAATGATCATCAATAACAATTTTGAGCAAAACTAAAGTTGACATTTTATCATAGTGACAATTTTGAAATGATACCTTCTGGAACTGGAAGAATGATGAAGATGAGAATGAAACAAACTGAACGGAAATCTACAAGAAAGTATGGATGTGATGAATTCAATCAAGCAAAATATACCAAATGTATCGAGTCTTTCATTGTTGGAGAACTCCGATGTAGACCATCCTGGTTTCAAATGATAGACAATGAAAAGTCTCTTTGTCAAGGTTCGGAAAAGTACCAAAAGTTTTTGGCACTGATCAAAGATTTGAGCAAAGCGAATTGTATTGATCCAAACTGCAAGGAAAGCATTTGGAAAACAGAAGAAATGTGGACAACCCAAATGACAATACAAAACGCAACTATAATTCAGTATTATGGATACACAAAAACTGTAAAAGTATCTGAAGAAGTATTCATTTATGGAGAGAGTGTCGCTACGCTTTTACTCGCTTCGCTCGTAAAAGCTACTCGGCTCTCGCTTTGCTCGAGCCTCGTTTGCTCCACTCTCAATTACCAATTCCAAATTGAACTTGCAATGTCAACGCTTTTAGCATTTTTCCGAAAATTAGGGAAAAATTACGAGGATCCAGCGAAGCGAAATCTATACCAATTGTTTTCAAGTTTGAAAATACATCAAAGTTGTACCTGAAACATTTTACCTTTTTTCAAATACTTCTTATGCATATAATGTAGTTGAACCATGTTACCTAAACTAACATTCAATAACGTCAGAGACAAATATACATTGGGTACGTAAATGGGTACTCTTGGGTGTAACCGGTGTAACCCTTCCCTTTTGAATTGTGGAGGACAAAATAAATATATATTTGTCTCGGTACGTTTGAATGGATTCCTTGGAGTTGGTTTAAAAATACTAGTTAGTTAACATGGAATGTTCTCCTAGAAGTCTCATTCTTTTAGGTCTTTGGGGATTTTTGCTTGGTTGGACTTATCATGCAATCAAAAAGTATCTAAATGAAGATACAGCATTCAATCATTATGACAAGGCACACGCATTTCAATGGCCTGTTGTCAACATTTGCCCAATGTATTTTCATCCTAGAAATATTTCTAGCACCACTTTTGAAGAGATGGAAGAAGAAATTAACCAGACAATGCTGAGCTACAATACTGCGCCAATGTATCCAAAAGGAGCAAGCGCAGATAAAGAGTAAGCAATAAGCATCATTTGATTTGCTTGCATCATATTGAAAATACGAATTATGCTAATGCTTTTTCCAATCCTTTGTATTTATACAAGCTTATCCAAAGAAGCTCTGTACTTGAAAAATTCCAAACAATTATATGAGACCAACAAAAAGACCGTCAATGAAGTCTGGTCATTCACAGCAACTACAACGATGGTTAATGCTGATTCAGTCGTTTGTACATCAATCAACCTATTTAATCTAAAAGTTGAAAATTACCAAAGTTTCACCATTTTGATCAATGACACCTTACTTGCGCCTACGGGTTTTTTAATTTACGCTTCTTCTCCATTCCAATTCAACCCAAATAGTGAAAATAGGTAATGATTAATGATGTTTGAGTTTATGGCAAGTTTGCACACTAGGTGGCGCTAGCATAAACCAAAGTTGATTTTATCTCATAGTAACAATTTTGACATGATACCTTCTGGAACTCAAAGAATGATGACCATTAGAATGGATCAAATTGAAAGGAAATCTACAGGAAAATATGGATGTGATGAATTCAATCAAGCAAAGTATACCAAATGTATTGAATCTTTCATTGTTGGAGAACTGCAATGTAGACCATCCTGGTTTCAAATGCCAGACAACAAGATGCCCCTCTGCAGCGGATCGGAAAAGTACCAAAAGTTTTTGGCACTGATAAAGGATCTAAGCAAAGCCAAATGCATTGTTCCAAACTGCAAGGAGATAATTTGGGAAACTCCAGAAATTTGGACTACCCAAGCACAATTTCCAAATGCAACTCTTATCCAGCATTACGCACTTACAAAAACTGTAAAAGTATCTGAAGAAGTATTCATTTATGGAGTATTTGATGTATTCAATGACTTTGCGGGTGTACTTTCACTTTTTCTTGGTGTGAGCATCATTTCATTCTACGATTTTATAGTCGAAACATCTAAGAAAATCTACATCACAATCAAGAAATAGATTTTTGCTTTTGGAAAATGTATTCGAGAATGTAATAAACTTACCGTGAATTGACGAGTTTAAAGTATTCTTTAAAGTGTTCTTCAGGTACATCCAAATGTTTGGTTCCATTTTTCACCTCAAAATCAAAACTCTCATCTTGAGTCAAGTTTCTCAAAAGTTTCAAAGTCAATTTCTCCCTTTCTTGCCACACCAATTTATGGTAAACCTGATAGTCGTCTTCAAAGTTGCATATTCGATCTTCAGCCGCTTCAATTTCCAAGTTTGCAAAGTAAGGTTGCAAAGATTCCAATTCAGATTTCATGACAAACACTTGAAAATTGAAGAGGATTTTCAAAGATAATAAACTGGCGTACATGGTCATTTTGTTGCCCAATCTTGCTCCGTGACCAGTATGTCTGACAACAATGGATGGCTTCCCAGGTTCAGGTCTAATACAATTTTTGGGACACTCATCTAGTCCAAAAATGGCACAAAAAGTACAGAAAAAGACAAAAATGTACAATGCCTCCTTCATTATTGCTGAGTCAAATCAATTTGAAAATCACGTAGCGGAACGCGAATTTTTCACTTTACCGCAACAATTAGAATTAGTCTAACGCAACCTCTCTTTATTCAAAATCATGATTTGTTCTTTTGTTCAATTTTTGGTCAGTTTTTCAATACATTTTCCAAGCAAATCTGCGATGAAATTGTAAAGCGAAAATCCAATAAATAAGCCCAAAGATCCACCTAAATTGCTAACAAAATCAATTCCAGAAACAATTAGGACTTCATCTTTGTATTCCAAGCGATCGGAACCTAACACAAATTCCAATTCCGTTGACTGAATTTCTTGAGGTTTTAATTGTGCTCTTTCAGTGCTTGACAATTTGTATTGTTCAGCTATCTGGGGTTTCAAACAATGTAGATATTCGTTGTAATTTGTTCCCAATGCTTGGTCAATGTAACAACTTGCTAAGCTTGAGTTTTGACATGCTGGCAAATCACCAGGAAACAATTGATTGAAAATGATAGGAAAACATTTTTCTGGACACTTTAACCTATAAGAAATTATTTTCTTTTTTATAAAATTGGCACTAGATGGCGTTTTCAACAATCACCATAAACGCCATCTAGTGTCAATTCTATCAAAACTTTTGTATACAAAACTGTTGTAAAAGTTTTGAAGCTTTGCATAAATTGACACTAGATGGCGTTTCAAAGTGATTGTTTAAAACGCCGTCTAGCGTATAAAAACTGAACTAATGCTTACTTTTGGAGTAGGTCTTGCAAGCAATTCAAAACTGGTTTACCAACACGAAAATGAGTTTCTGTTGGTGAGAATCCAAAAAGAATAATTTTTGTTGGGTCCAAAACAACTTTTAATTCTGCTAAATTGAAGTACGGCCAATCATCAACGTACACTCCGTACCAAGTATCAATGGATCCCACGAGTAAAGTCAACTCTTCAGGAATATTTTTTTCTCCAGTTGAAAAATTGATTTTGAGGGAAATCCGGTCCTCAAGTGTCATCTTGAACCTTGGATGAATTCCATAACACATTCCACGATGAAAAGTAGAAATACCAAAAACTTCAAATGAGTAATTTTGATTCTGATCCCAATAAGTGATTTTTCCTTCTTCCAACTTCACATATTTTCCTTGATGATTCATATCAATACTCAGCTGAAAATCCTCGTTGATTTTGTACATTAGTTCATTGTACATTTCCCATAAATTCAGTCCATAATTCTTGTATTTATCAGTAACATCATAGAAAATACTATAAGGAGGGGAAAATCAATTTTAGCAACGCCACCTAGTGTACAAAATTGTCATGAAGTGAAGAAAAACATTATTACCTATTGGGTAAGGGATCATACTGATATTTTCTGGAAATATCACTTTTGGTTCCAGGATTGGTACAGAAGATGATCAAAGGTGCCTGGTATTCTTGAATGGTTTCGAACCTGGTACTAAAGGTAGTACTTCCCTGTAAGTATTTATCCAATTGTGGTTTGAAATTACTGACCAAAAATGCTGTCAAAAGTACTAAGAAAACGAGCAATTTTAGAAGGAAAACAGCGTGTGGTTTGATATACTTCATCAACTCACACATCATTGCTTGACATAAGTCCACTAAAGCAACACTAAAGAACTTACTTACTCAAGATTATCGAAAGAGGCCTAAAATCGATACTTTTGACAGCTCAATACCCAATAGAAGTTGTCTTTTAGTGTAGTTAATTGAAATACCCAATAACCGTTACAGTAATAAGTACATACTACAAGCGTCCCGCTCCTCTCTGGTGTTCACTTTCTTCAAGGGTTGCGTGAGCCTCACGCAATTGTTGCGTACACGCTTCTCAGCAACAGTTTGTTTACAAAACCATTTTTAGCGTCGTCTATTAATTAAACTTTACCATGGATTGTACCAAGATTCAAAAGATTTGCACTTTCTGTGAAGAATCATTTCCTATTGATGTCATCAAGGATCACATTAGAATCAACCACCTCGGCTTTGAATCTTCAAATGATGATGCAGAATCACTTGAACACGAAATCCAAGAAGAACTTGACACAAACCTGAATACAAACACATGCAATATGTGCAACATTGGATTTCCCAACAAATTTTACTTGAGGAAGCACTTGGAAAATTTCCATTTCATCAAACAAAAAACTCAAGAGACTGAAATTGAGTCTTCAGATGATAGTGATACAGAATCAGAAGAATCACTTGATGAACACGAAATCCAAGAAGAAGTTGAATCTTCAGATGATGATGCAGAATCAAATCGGTCAATACTTGAGCACGAAATCCAGGACCAGAATCCAAACACTTGCACTATGTGCAACATTGGATTTCCAAACAAATCATACTTGAGAGATCACTTGGAGAATTTCCATTTCATCAAATCAACGTCCATTTCGACAAGTCCGGATGGTCCGGATTGTTTAGTTAATCAAGAGGAAAAGAACCACCAAAACCATCAAACTACACCTCAACCAATGACAACCGAAGATTTGGAAAATGTCCAAGACAATAATGACATGAATCCAGAACCGAAGTGTGACATTTGTGTGAAAGAATTTCGAAGTCTTGCCGGGCTGAGAACTCATATGAGATCTAGGCATGACCAAGTGTACATTCCAAATCTCATCTGTGACATCTGCAACAAAGAATATACAAGTACCTCACTTGGAAAATTTCCATTTCATCAAACAAAAGACTCAGGAAGAGACTGAAATTGAGTCTTCAGATGATAGTGATACAGAATCAGAACAATCACTTGATGATCACGAAATTCAAGAAGAAGTTGAATCTTTAGATGATGATGCACTACTTGACCACGAAATCCAGGACCAGAATCCAAACACTTGTACTATGTGCAACATTGGATTTCCTAACAAATCTTACTTGAACGTTCACTTGGAGAATTTCCATTTCATCAAACAAACATCATGTTCAAGTCCGGATGATCCCAATGATCCTTTGCTTAATCAAGAGGAGGAGAAACCAATGAATGTTGATGAAAAAGAAAATGTTCAAGACACTGAATTGAATGTAGAAGAACCAAAATGTGACATTTGTGAGCGAAAATTTCGAAGTCTTCTCGGGCTAAGATTTCATATGAGATCAATGCATGATCAAGTGTACATTCCAAATCTCATTTGTGACATCTGCAACAAAGAATATACAAATACCTCAGAGTTGAACAGACATAAGAAAAATGTTCACGGACCAAAAGACCAAAGTTGTGAAGTTTGCGGAAAGTTCTTTTCAAGATCAAAATTGAAAGATCATCAAAGACAAGCTCACAAAAAGTTCAAATGTGACCTTTGTGACAAAGAATTTTCATATTCAAGCTTGGCCCAACATAAGAAATGGGTTCATGGAGGATACAAAGAAAGTTGTGAAGTTTGTGGAATGACCTTTTTCAGTCTAAGTGGACTTCAAAGTCACAAGAAACTAAAGAATCACCAAACCCCGAAACCTCCCAAAGAACCTAAACCTAAAATTCGTAAAGTCAAAGGAAAAGTAAATTGTGACATTTGTCACAAAGAAGTTTCCAGTACGTATATCAGATCACATATGAAGTTTGTCCATGGCAACTTCAAACTGAATTGTGAAAAATGTGACAAATCATTTAAATGCAAAAGTTCATTGGATGAACATATGAAGAAAATCCATGATGATACTTATGTGAAAACATTGTATTATTGTGAACATTGTGAAAAGTCCTATTGTTCCAAAGATTACTTTGAAAAGCATTCTTGCAAGCCAACTTATACAAACTTTGCGTACAAGTACAACTTGCAAAGTCAGCAAAAATCTTACACTTGTGGTGAATGTAAAAAGTCTTGTTCAACTAAGGAGCACCTTATGAACCATTTGTGCATCTCAAATATGGACACTTATGAATGTGGAGACTGCTTGAAAGTCTTCTCAAGTGAAGCTGGATTGAAAGTACATCAAAGAAACTTTCACAAGGAGTACTTGATAACTGCATTATAGAACAAAATAAATAAAGTCTATTCGATTGGAATCCAAGTTCATATAATCATCATCTTCTTCGAGCTCTTGTTCAAGCTCTACTTACAACAAGTACCCTAACCTGACCTGTGATGTAAATCCGAATCGGATATTTTCTTCCAAGGTTGCGTGAACCGCATACTAATACTTACGTCTGCGGTCTGTTGCTTATTTCGTCATAGTATAGCTATGCGTCATAGATAAGATTGATAAGGTGGTTTTTTTTAACAACAAGCACAACAAGTATCAACGTTTCATCTGTAAAATGTCTTCACCAGCTAAGAGAAAGAGAAAAGAGAAAAAAGTCATACCAACAATACATGTTCTTGGGTACTTTCTAATGTACCCAGTATAAAGGTCGCGTGAACCGCATACTAATACAGAATACTACATACTTACGTCTGCGAACGGTGCTTTTTTCGTCATAGTTTAGCTATACGTCATAGGACAGGTAGATAAGGTTGCTTATCTTTAAAACAACAAGTTTCAACGTTTCATCCGTAAAATGTCTTCACCAGCAAAGAGAAAGAGAAAAGAGAAAAAAGTCATACCAACAAGAAATGTTCTTGGGTACTTTCTAATGTACCCAGTATATAGACCATACATAGTATCTGAAGCAAATAAGGCCAAGATTACAGATCCACTCATCAACCACTTGATGGGAAATACTGTTGAATTGGACAAGCGAAAAAAAGCCATTGACTATTTATTCAAAAGAGACCACGGAAAGTTCCAACTACTTTTGAAGACAACATTTAAGGTGGGACAATTTGGAATTTACTACTTCCCATTGGTGTTTATTCACAAAGCTCCAGATGTCCTTTTTGCTGACGACTTTGAAGAAAGGAGAAGAAAAGTTGAAGAACAGGCTCAATCAAACTTGGAGGAGCAAGCCTACTACGTTTTGTCTGAGCCGGCTACTCGATCGAAATGGAAGGTTATTAATGGTGTACCCATTCCTAAAGATCATGTGCAAGACGGATTATTACGAGGGGATCTAATAGAGCAAAAGGTTTTTCACCAATTGAAAACATATTATGATACCACCAATTACGATTGCCTTTTTCTGCATGGACATTCATTCCTACATGGCAACAATTTTCGGGAGAAGGATTTTATAGTGGTAAACCTTACCCTAGGTTACATTTTGGCTTTGGAAGCCAAGTCTTCCCAACGTCAGTTTGATTCTGCAAAGGAGCAATTAAAAGATAGCAAAGAGAGAATTCAAGCCGTGTTAGATTCATATAAATCTATGGGACGAGAATGGGTGTATGTTGGAATTTGCTACATAGAAAATGCTACTGGTTCATCTACTAGTGACTTTATCATACATGGTTGTGATGATGATTTGACTGAGAAGATAGCCAAAATTGAATCACAATTGGAAACAGTTCGAAAAAGCATTTGGCAGCCAGAGAAGTACATCAAAGATTTTGTCAACATTTCAAAGCACTTATTGTACTTGGCCCAAGGCCATCCGGAGGCACCATTGACTAAAAGGAGACTCAATGAGACGATAAGTGAACAGATAGACGTGGCAAGTTCACCTGAAAACATTTTCTTCTGGACACCTCAACAGATGTCCATAGTTCAAGCTATGCATGTTGATAGAATGTGCCTTATGGGATACTATGGAGTTGGAAAGACTATTCTTTTGATGGAAAGAGCAAATTACCTTTTACGTACCCAAAGCAACAAAGTCCATTTCTTTATTGACATACAAAGTGCCAATTCTGGACTAGAAGATGTTATCAAAATGAAGTTTGCTGGAAAAAACATTAATGTCAGAAGTTCCAGTTTTTCCGATGTTGTCGCTGAAGGTGCTTTATGCAAAAACGACCATGTAATTTTTGATGAACTATATTACCATGCCAATAGCTGGAAGGAAGCTGACGACCGAGAAAAGATATTCCTGCAGAACCTCGAAGACCTTTCTGCAAAAGTTTCGTCTATTTGGATTGCATTTGGAGCGTTTGACAATGACATTTCATTCTTCAAAAAACCTGTTGAAAGCGTTGAAAGCCTAGGATATCAATGCATCATTTTAGAGAATTGCTTGCGAAATGGTTTGGAAATTGACAAATGTTCTAAGGCTCTTCCAGGGCTCATGACACCGTTTCGGCAAAAGAATGTGAAAAAATCGCAATCAAGACTTACTGCAGGACATTTGGAAAGACTATATAAAATGGACTGTTTTGATGAAATCACTGCTTTAAAAATGACCTTACTTGATTCAAACGAAACAAAATGCTTCATATTCCTGTCCATCTATGGAGCCAAAAACGAAATGTGCCAGTTGAAAAAAATGATCCCAAACCATGATTTTGTCGACTTTGAAGACAAAAATGAACGCAATAAATGGCTCACGAACAAAAAAACAGAGGATAGACAGCATCTTGTTTTCCAAGAAGGAACAGTTCACCCAAAAGTTTCAATATCAGGCATGGAGTTTGAAAGCATGATCTATGTTGCTCCAAAATGTGACATTTGCTCAAAAGAAGAATGCTACGCACATGCAATTTCAAGAGCAAAAGCTTCTCTGCAAATCGTTTATTACTCGACGACTTGCGGTGATTGCTTAGCAAAAGAAGCAAAAATTCGCTGTGATAAATTTCGAATAAATAAATAGAGTTTATTTAATGATAATCCAAGTTACTTTGATTATCATCTTCTTCAAGTTCAACTTGCAAGAAATCCTCCAACTTGACCTGTGAATCCGGATCGGATATTTCAGAGTCTTCTTTCTTGCTCTTCAAAGCATCCGCCAAATCGTATTCTTGAACATCATCAGGATCATAATCGTCTTCAGGTTCTTCTTCAATCTCCAGTAGTTCATTCTGTTCAGGATCTTCATTAAGTTCAACTTCTTCTAATTGAAGCTTCGCATATTCAGTTTTTAGTTTGTCAGAGGATCGAGCAGATCTTCCAGATTTATGTTCTGAACTATGTTTCATGGAAACATGTGAAGCTTTTTGACCTTTAGAATTAAAAGTGTGACTGCAATAATCACAAGCATAGGATCGTAACTTCAGATGTGAACGTTCAATGTGATCAAATAATTGACGTAAGCGAGTAGAACGATGTGCACCTTTGTAGGACTTTAGACAGACTTTGCATTGCTCAAGGCTTGTATCATTGTTCACTTCAATATACTGCTCAAGCATCAAGTGTCTCTCCTTATCTTTAGAGTTTTCCGGAATTTGAGATGATTTAGGTACCTCACTGTTTAATAGGCAAGCTTGCCGTTTAGCTTTTAGTAATTCGTCATTGATTGAAATCACTTGATCTACTCGTTCAATGATTTCCTTCTTCTTTTTCTTTCCCTTCGAATCATTTACTTCATAGGTTGTATAGTCCGGATCGGGTGTCTCTTCCGTTTCAAAAGGTTCTTCATTAAGTTCTACTTGAACTGGCATCGAATGAAGTTGATCATATTCATCCGAACACCTATTGGATCGTCCATATTTATGTTCTTCTCGATGTTTCAAGGAGATATGTGAAGCCTTTTGAGTCTTAGAATTAAAAGTGTGACTGCAATAATCACAGACATAGGATCGTAACTTCAGATGAACTCGTTCAATGTGATCAAATAATTGACGTAAGCGTGTGGAACGATGTGCACCTTTGTATGACTTTTGACAGACGTTGCATTGCTCAAGACTTGTATCATTGTTCACTCCAATGTACTGCTCAAGCATCAAGTATCGTTCCCTTTCTTTAGAGTTTTCTTGAAGTGGAACTGGATTAGGGACTTTTGGTTTGTCATGGACCTTTTTCATATGTTCTTTCATGTACCTTTCAACAGCAAACTTCTTGGTACATCCAGAAGCTAAACATTCAATAGTCTTCTCATTATTGCCCACATGAATTTCTTGATAATGTTGACGTAAGCTTTGCTTGGATGAGAAAGTTTTGGAACAAAGTCCGCAAATGAACTTGCCATTTCCACAGTCCGTGATTTCTGGTTCTTCATTCTTGATCAAGGGATCCTTGTCCATAATTTCCATTGAAATTCAACTTGGCAATTTGTCTTTAAATTCACGTCAAATTCTTGGATTTCAATGCACGACTCAACTGCAAAAAGAAAGTGAGTGACGTCATTTGTTTACATTTACAAACAAATCGCAACGATTTCAAATGACGTGCGCAATCTGCGCGCAACCTCTCAACCTATCACACTGGGACATAAATCAAGGAAAATTAATGAAATATTTGAATTTTTGAATGCAAAATACCAAAATACTGAAATCCAAGAATTTTCAATTTGATTTTACCGCGAAAATTCAAATATTTCATTTATTTTTCTTCTTTAAACTGGATATTTTTAGCGTGAAAATTCACTGTTTATTTATTCAATCAAACATTTCTTCACTTTTTTCTGCCTTTTGCAATACGAAAATTGAATCTTGAACTCCTTCGCCAATTTTTCTTTTTTGAGTTTTCAAAACTTCCAAATCTGTATGGATTTGCTTCCAATTAGCAAATAAATGAGGCAAAGTCTTCAATCCATATCTTCTGTTCATGTTGTAAAAAAGGTAATCTTTGTAAGCCGGTACACCAACCATTGCCAACGATTTAGGTTTCAAAATACACCAGGATTTTGCCAATGTAATCAAATCACCCCAAGGATTCAACCTGTCTCCATACCTTCCCAATCCGGAATGTTCCAAGGATGAATATGTGACCAAAGCATCAAATCGAGTACCATTCCAATAAAGTTGGTCAAACTCATCAGGCATCAAAGTCTGGATTTGAGGGTGTGTACTTTGTAATTTCTTGTATTCTAAAGTCGATACCATTTTGGCACCTTTGGTCAAGAGCATGGATTCCAACCAAGGAGTTTCAGAACCAATGACCAAAACATGTTTACCCTTTAACTGCATTTTGTAATCGATGATTTTTGATATTCTAAAAGGGGGAAGATCAAGTTTAGTTTCAAAGTAACTTAAAATTGCCGCTAGAGGTCGTCTATTGTTTCAAAAGTTGAACATTACCTATTCACATTGCTTGGACCATAATTTCCATTTAAGATACCTTCATGGAAATTTCTTTGAAATTCTTCAACCATATCTTGAGTCCAAGTTTGGGCAGGAATTTGAAAGTTGTCATTGAAATAGTGAATATCCAAATGAAATATTCCATTCCAAGTTAATTCTTTTTGAATAGCATAAGACAAACTACCCCACTTGGGTGGAGTTGAGAATTCAGCTCCCATTTCATTCCAATCATGTTTGAATAGTTGAGGACAATCGAAATTTTTCCAAATATTGGGAAAATATTTTCCACTTTGAGGTAAATAATCCACTTGAGTTTCACATACTTCACCGCATAATTTCTTGATTGATTGAATGGAATTTTGAGCCTTGATTAAGACGTCTTGGGATTTTGATTTGTGTGGAATTTCAGATTTTACAATCACTATTGTGAAAAGAAGAAAATGGTGACTCCGCATTTTCATGCGCTTTACTAAAGTGTATAAGAAACTAGCTACCTTCCAACAAAGAAACTGGTTCGTAACCGCTGTTGTATATCTCGCATATCTAACAAATTGCCACGATTGTCACTGATCCGGAACATGAGGAACACTCCATATATACAAGAGCGCTCCAGTAGCGTTTCGAGAATTTTATTTTCTTCTTCTTTTTCAAACATAAATTGAAGCTAGAAACCAAAAATTTTTTTCCATGCGCCTATATCAGTTGGTTTGAGTATTGATGTAATAAATTATTTATAGAGGGCAGCACTAGTGTAAAGCTACCATTTCTAAACAAAAAACATAAAAACCATTTATGTGATTCTTAGCGAAATAACCATTTTCTTACTATGCTTCAACTTTTTAAAAATCTTTGCGTAAAATATATTTTTTTTTTAGGAATTCATCATCAATAGATCTTTAAAGATTGAATGATTATGAGGGAAAATACCAAGCTACTGTTAATATCAACCAAGCACATATTCGTAAGTTAAATTTTGTTACACAGCTGAGTAATTTTTGTAAGAATCTAAATAGTTCCAGTTTAAAAATAATGTAGTTTCTGAATTGGTACCACATTTTAGGTACCAAGATTGTTAATAGAGGGCAGCACTATGTTACTACACCGTTTCTAAATAAAAATCTGCAACTACTATTTTGATACAAATTGCGATCAACAATATTCTTTCTCAATTACAAGTTTTCAATCTTTATTTATATAACCTTCAGGTAAGAATTTTTAATGATATATCTTTTAAAACTGAAGTTTCCTTGAAAACATTCAAAGTTGATATCAAGCAAGCATCTGTTGCTTTGATTTTAGATTTTTGAAAAAGAGTACTTGTTTTGATTCGGTATTAACTCCATTTGAGTTATACCACGCACGCAACCTTATAGCAGTAAGGTTTGAAAAGTTGATTTTTCTTCTCAATAGATGGCATTAATAGTAAGGGGGGTCGTTTTCAATTTTACGTCAATTTTGCATCAATGACTCGATTACACAGACTCGGTTCTCGCTTCGCTCGAACCTCGTCTGTTCCACTCGAAATTAAAAAATATGATTTTAGAAATTTATACTTGATAAGTTGCGGTATTTTTAAAAAGTTGGTTTGAGTATTGATGTAATAAATTATTTATAGAGGGCAGCACTAGTGCCAAGCTACCATTTCTAAACAAAAACATAAAAACCATTTAGGTAGGTGATTCTTACCGAAATTACCAATTCCTTACTAAGCTTTAGCTTTTAAAATCCTTCTCCCGTATAATATTATTTTATGAATTCATTACCAATACATCTTAATAATTGAAGAATTTTGCGGGAAAATACCAAAATGATATCAACCAAGCGTATGTTGGTATAGTAAATATTTTATATAATAGCGTCTGGGCCCTTTGCCTTAATTAATATTCTTACAATATTGTACTTTCTGAATTGATACCACATTTTAGGTACCAATACTATTTATAGAGGGCAGCAGTGTCCTACCATGGCGTTTCTAAATAAAAATCTACAATCACTTTTATGGATACAAACTGATTTTACCCATATCCTTTCTAAACTTCAAGTTTTCAATCTTTATCTATATCACCTTCAAGTAACAATTTGATTTTTAATCATACTATATCTTTGAAAACTGAAGACTTTTGAAAATATTCCAAGGATTCCAAGTTGATTTCAAGCAAGCATCTGTTCCTTTCATTCAAGATTTTTGTATAGTGTACCTTATCTATTACTTTACTCTCGTACCTTCATACGAATACGTGTTTATTGTTTGACTGTTTCTTAATTGGTACCGCATTTTAGGTACCGAGTTTTAAAAAAACTGATTAAACTACAAAATATAATTATAGAAATTCATACTTGTGAGGTTGCGGTATTTTTAAAAAAGTTCCGACCTGACCAGAAGCCGGGAAAACAGAGTTACAATTCGTATCCAATTCAAGCCAAGAAAGTCCGTCAAAGCGACTGAAACCTAAACAAAAACAAATAATTCAGCAAAGTCAAAGTAAAAATTCGTCAAAAGATCTCGAGTCATTGCAGAAAAGTTCGGTAAACAAAAATAACACAAAATAAAAGCGAAAAATGGCTTTGCAAGGTCTGGCCAGCGCTTCAAGGATACCTAGTCCCAATGACAAAGTCTACAAGGATGAGTGTTTCTTTTCCTTTGATAATCCGGTAAGTCCACCATTTTGTAATTAGAGTTTTCAAAAACATATTTTCAACATGATTTTTCACTTTTCAGAAATGCGAAAATGGATTGTATGTCTGTCTGTATTCGTTTTTCGGTTTCGGCCGAAAATATGTGGAAAAATATGCCGAAAAATCCGGTCGTCGTCTATTTTTGCATTGCAAACAAGTCAAAAAACCAGTAAAAGAAGACAAAGAAGATCCGTCAGGTATACCTGAAAAAGTCTCCAAGATGGCCATTGGAGTCGACGGTGGCTTCAAATCCGATATCAAAAAGGACGAATTTGAAGACAAATTCAAGATCGTCGTTCTACCAGATTTCCAAGAGTTCGCCGTAGATGACCAAGAAGTACCCTTAGCTATTCAAATGAGTGCCAAAGCTGTGATTCAAGCCGACTCAGCTATACACAAAGCTGAAGTCGAAGCCGCCGCCGGATCCTGGGACGGCGAAGCACTTGTCGTCTCCAAATTCGCTGAAAATCTTGAACAACTCAACAACGGTGTTCAAATCCCGCCCAACCCCAAATTGTGGAAATGTAAATTTTGTGACTTGACAACCAATCTTTGGTTGAATTTAACTGATGGAGCAATTCTCTGTGGTCGGAAATTTTTCGATGGGTCTGGAGGAAATAATCATGCTGTGGATCACTACCAGAATACCGGTTATCCATTGGCGGTCAAGTTGGGTACTATTACACCTGACGGCAAAGCTGATGTGTTTAGTTACAAAGAAGACGATATGGTGATCGATCCCTACTTGAAACAACATTTGGCTCACTTTGGGATCCGGATTCAAGAGATGGAAAAAACAGACAAGTCCATGGTGGAGTTAGAAATTGATATGAATCAAAAGTTTGGTGAATGGGCCAGCTTGACGGAGTCTGCCAACAAGCTTGAACCGATTTGGGGTCCTGGATATACTGGTATGGAGAACTTGGGCAACACCTGTTACATGAACTCAGTGATGCAAGTCTTGTTCACCCTTCCCTCCTTTATTGAAGACTACGTCTCAAAGGCTTCAGAAATGTTTGCGACAATGGACATCAACAATCCAGACTTTAATTTCCAACTCCAAATGTCCAAGTTGGGGACAAGTCTATGTTCCGGTGACTATTCTAAGGACGGTGAAGATTCCGGAATCCGACCTGTCATGTTCAAGAATCTCATTGGACGCGGTCACGCAGAGTTCTCCGGAAAAGGTCAACAAGACGCTCAACAATTTTACTTGCATATCCTGGAGACAATTACCAAAGAGAATCGGAAAGTCAATAAGAGCAAACACGCTTTTAACTGTTTACAAATGGAGGTTGAGGACAGGTTCGAGTGTGGCTTGACCGGCAAGGTCAAGTACAAGACCAGGGTTGAAGACTACATCCCATTCGGTATACCTATGGAAGCTGCCATCAACAAAGTTGAGGTCGAAGAATACAAAAAGAAACAAAGTGAGGCTGAAGCTAAAGGTGAAAAATTGGAGGCCAAGGACCTTGTAAGGCCAATCATACCTTTTGAGTCTTGTTTAGAGGCCTTCATGGAGGTTGAGGATGTGTCGGACTTTTACTCTACTGCCGCTCAAACCAAGACTTTTGCCAGGAAAACCATTCGATTGAAAAACTTTCCGGATTTCGTATTTATTCAATTACTCAAATTCTCAGTGGATGAACATTGGGTACCGTTCAAGTTGGACGTTGAAGTTGGCATGCCTGATACTTTAGACTTATCACGATTGAAGGCCGCTGGACGACAACCAGGCGAAGAATTGTTGCCTGAGGATGAACCTGTTCAAGGTGCTGATGGAGGTCAAGCTGAACCTTTTGTTCCTGATGAGGCCGTCCTTGATCAATTAGTCGATATGGGATTTTCAAGGAATGGATGCACTCGTGCATTGCACGAAACCAAGAATTCTGGTGTTGAAGCTGCCATGAATTGGGTCATGGAGCATATGGGAGATTCTAATTTCAATGATCCATTCGTTGATCCAAAGTAAGAAAAACTCAATTTTCAAGGCTTTTTAATTTTGATTAATGATGGACGCTTCAAGACTTAGAAGATTCAAGAATTCAAGAACAGGAAGATCATGAAAAGTATTGTCTCGCGCGATTGATTAAACATTTCAATCTTGTTCAATCTTTGATTATTTTTTCCTTTTTCAATTCCAGTGCGGCCAAGGCCAAAAAGTCCACAGTGGTACCAGACGAAGGCAACATCTCCATGCTCATGGACATGTCCTTTACCCGCGATCAAGCCATCAAAGCCTTAAAAGAGACCGACAACAACATGGAACGCGCAGTGGACTGGATTTTCAGTCATCCCAATGACCTAGGTACTGACACCGTAGAAGAACCTACCGAAGCTAGCACTTCAAACCAAAACGAAACGGCCAACTTGACCAATGGTGATGCCAAGTACAAGTTGGTGGCTTTCATTTCTCACATGGGGACCTCTCATATGGTTGGCCACTACGTCTGTCACATTTTGAAAGAAGGCCGCTGGGTGATTTTTAACGATTCCAAGGTTGCCTTGTCCCAGACACCGCCCAAGGGACTAGGTTACTTATACCTGTATCAACGTGAGGATATGATGCAATAACAATGTATTTATAACAATCATCAAACATAGTCACGGCAGTTATAATTTCAATCGTTGAGGACAAAAATCTTTTGGCCTTTTTTCGGGGGACTTTGACCTTGAAAGGTTCTTGTCATGAACGAGAGATCATTTTACATGTTTACATGTCCCTGGCCAAGGATAGGGATCTTCCACGGACCCTGGATTTGGCAAGAGCTTGTTCGCTGATATCAGCACGTTCAAGACTTTCTTGAAGGTCAACTTGGGCCTTTCTGAACTTGGCCAAGTTCAAGGCGGCGATTTCTTCAGCCTCTTCAATTTGCCTCTTGTAGGTCCGGACTTGGTTTTGCAACTTGTCAACCAACTCTTGCATTCGCTCAGCATTCTTACGATCCTCATCTTGTCTGAAGGTCAACTCCTTGACACCACGCTCGCATTTGCGTAAGTTCTTGGTAGCGTCTCCCAACCTACGTTGTTCACCGTCCAGTTCAGCTTCGATATCCTTGGCACGGACCTCCAACTTGGCCACCATTTTGCGACCCCATTTGATAGCATTGGCCTCGGCCTCATCGAGGCTGACTTGAAGTTCATGAGCGCGAATTTCCATGTCTTTACGGTCGCGCTCCAGACCTTGGGCAGCGTCTTGTTCAACTCGAAGTTCTTCGGCCAATTTAGCTGCATCCAGCATTGCCCGACGAGCTTTGTCCTCCATGTCACGAGCTTCGCTCATGGCCTCATCAGCCTCGTGTCTCAAGTCGCTCAAGTCTTGGTCAAGCTTCCTTCTGGCTGAAGTCAAGCTCTGGTTTTGCACTGACAAGTCAGCCAATGTTTCATTGGTATCAGACAATTCTTGCTCGGCCATTTTTCGGGCCCGGTCAGCTTGCTCCAGCATTGTCTTGGCCTCTTCCAAGGCGTTTTGCATGGTATTTGCCCTCCTGTCGGCGATCATCATGTTTTCGCGCGCATTGTCTTTGGCCACTTGTTCAGCCTCGTAATGCAATGTCTTGTCACGGATCTTGTCCTGGTAAGACTTGATGTTCTTCTGCAATTCCAGATTAGCCAAATGGGCATGCTCAAGTGCACTGTCCAACTCTCCAATGTCCAATTCCAATTTCTTACGCATTCGCATGGCCTCAGCCTTGGCCTTGCTTTCAGCCTCGATGTTGAATTGCATTTGTTCAAGTTGCTTAGTATGATTCCTTCGGGTACCTTCGAATTCTTCTTCCTTTTCTTGAATACGTTTTTCAATGTCTGCTCGGACTTGATTGACCTCCAGATTCAACCTCAGAAGTTTGTTTTCCTCTTGTTCAAGAGCGGATTCCGCGTCTCCCAAAGCAGTTTCAAGCTCGAATTTTTCTTGGTCCAATTTCTTACGTTGCTTTTCAATCTCATGAATGGATCGTCCACCTTCGCTGATTTGCTCCATAAGATCCTTGATTTCGTCAGACAACGTTTTGTTCTCACGACGAACATCATCGAATTGAACGTTGGCCTCTTCATAACCATTTTTGACCCTGAAGAGTTCAGCTGAAGCATTTCGACATTCTTTTTGGCTGTTGTTCAATTCCATGCTGATACCATCTGCTTTGGACTTCCATTCAGCAATGACTTTGTCCATAGCTTTGATCTTCTTTTCAGCATGAGTGTAAATCACATTGGCTTGATCAACGCGAGAAGTCATCTCTTCAATCTCCTTGGTCAAGTTCAACTTGGCCTTTTCCAAAGCCATGAGCTTACCATTCTGAAATTAGATTAATGAATTTCGCGTTCACTATATGAACAATGATCATTAGGTGTACCTGATTCTCCATAGTAGCTTCACTCTCAGCCAACCTAGCTTGCAATTTGACCTTGGATGCTTCCAATTCTTCAATCTTGGCCAGAGCATCTTGCTCGTACTTGGCTCTCCAATGGTTGACTTCGCCAATGACCTTGTTCAAGGACCGGCCAACTTCCTCCTTTTGCTGCACCTCATCATCCAAATGACTCTTGACTCCATCAAACTCATGTTCAAGTGTCCGGAATCGGCCCAATAGACTTTGCCTTTCCTTTGCTTCATCATCAGCCATACGTTTGACATCATCCAATTGACTCTGGAGTTGAGCCTTGACCTTTTGCAACATTGAAGCATTGCCCAAGAGTTCCTCCAGACGAGTGAACAAGTTGGCATTCTCACTTGTCATTCTCTTATTGGAAGATTCATAGTCGCTCAAGATGGACACATTCTCATCAACCTTCTTTTGCAACGTTGCCAAAGTGGCTTCTTGACCCTTGATGTTCTTTTCCGCTACAGCTTTGTCATGTAAAACATGTTCAATGGCTGCTTTGGTGTCATCCAATTGCATTCGGACAGTCATTTTATCCTTTTCAATGCGTGATTTCAACTTGCCCAATGCATCAGTTTGTTCCGACATCTCGGCGATGGAATCTTGATGTTTCTTTCTCAAGCTCAGTAAAGTAGATTCGTGATGAATATTGTTTTCTTCAACATCTTTTCTCATCTTGTGGATCTCGGATTCACGTTTCTTGTTCAACTCCATTTGAGCTGCAGTGGCGTGGCAAGATTCGTCCAACCTTTCCGTCAGCTCATCAAGTTCTCTGGACAAGTCTTGACGTTGCCTGTCGGCCTTGGTGCGGCCTTGCCTTTCGGCTTCTAATTCTTCCTCCATTTCTTCAACTCTGGCAGTCAACTCCTTGACTCCCTTTTGATACCGATTCATTCCGGATTGTTCATCATCCAACTTGTTCATCATTTGATGAATCTCAGTATCTTTCCGCATGATAGCTTGTTCAATTTCTCTTTTACGTCTTTCCATGTCAGCTACAGCCTCTTGAGACATCTTCAAGTCACCTTCCAATTTTCTGCGCTCTTTTTCAGTATTGGCTTTGGCTCTCTTTTCAGTCTCCACAGCAGCTTCCATTTGATCCAAAGTTGTTTCCAACTTGGACTTGACTTCATTCAAGTGATCCAACTTATCTTGGTTGGTAGCTAAATCCTCAGAAGCTTTACCCATATGCTCACTAGCATACTTTTTCTCCTTGTTCAACTTGGCAATGGTCTCATCTTTATGCATAACATCATCATTGAGACCTCGGAGGATACCATCCAACTTGGCCTTTTCAGCATTGGAACGTTCCACACGACTTTGGATATCAGCCAAATCCTGTTTGACATTTCCAATCTCCCTGTCAAATTTTCTTTTATCATCTCCTGCCATGGCCTTGTTCCGTTCTTCAGCAGCCAACTTGTCTTGGCATTCAACCAATTGAGCTTCAAAGTCAGCCTTTTGCGTGGAACATTTTGCCAATTTCTCCTGGTACAATCCCAAGTCTCCTTGTTCAGCATTGATCTTGGCACGTACAGCTTCCAACTCATTGGCCAAGTCCACATTTTCAGCCTCCAACCTTGCCTTGGTATCCAATTGTTCTTTGTAGGCTCCATAAGCTGCATTGGCCTTTTCCTCAAGCACCCTCAACTCTTCTTCCACATTGCGTTGGCCAATCAATGGTCTGGTCTTTTGAATGATGGTGAACCAAGGCCAGTCACGATTCTTGATGTACTTTCTAAAGTTTCTTTGGATAATCATGATAAAGTCCCTCTGTTCCTTCTTCTTAGTGTACACTTGTCTCCTCATGAAACCATAGATCTGGCCTTGCAGTTTCCTTAGCATCAAGGTGACAATGTCATCACGTTTCTCTTCAAGCAAGGCCATAGCTCCAGCCCTGAAGAAGACTTTGGTGTGTCCTAAACGATACTTTTCCTTGTCAAAGTCAGCAGTGTTATCAAGAATGACTCCAGCCATTTTCTTCAAGTCTGAGGACTTGGGGTCGATCTTGCCAGCTCCCAAGATGGCATAACGTTGCTTGAAGTCATCGTACAAGATCCTGTTGGGGAAGCCACGCATACAAATCCTGATGCCTTCCAAGACACCATTACAAGTCAATTGATGCATGATCAAGGGAGCTTCAACTCCTCCTGGTTGCTTATGGGTGTTGGGCACAATGCAACGAATAAAGTGAGGTTCGGTGCTATGCAAAGTACTCATCAAGGCTTGCAATTGGACCAAGTAGACTGATGAGACAGTCTTGCCTCCTGCTCCTTTCTTCTTCTTGCCTCCTTTGGCATCTGCTGCTGGTGGAGCAGATTGTCCTGGATGATCAGCCCAGAGAAGGACCAGGAGTTCATTGGAGGATTTCTTCATCAAGTCAACCACAGTATCATTGACAGGATCCTTGTTCTTTTCAAGCCAGGCTGTAACATTGTAAGAGACTGTTCCAGCATAATGAACAATGGCAAAGTGGGCATTCTTGTCAGTTTTGGACTGAGGTTTGGCAAAAGGAGGAGACTTGCCCAGATGTTGAGCTTTCAACTTGTCTTCAAAAGTCTTGTCGGTGGCTTTGGGGAAAAGAGATTCCTCTTCCAAGATGGCCCAGATACCCATAGGTTTCTCAAACATGATGATGCAAGCTGCCAAATCCATACCAAAATCAACCATTGCCCAATCAATACCTTCAGCCACATACTCCTCTTGCTCCACAACAAACATGTGATGGTTAAAAACCATTGTATTCAAAGATCTCAAAACCAGCAATATCCAAGACAGCAGTGAAGTTGGCCTTCTTCATGGTCTTGTCAATTAGAGTGTCATTACACTTGACGATCAGCCACTTGAAGATACGGTCATAGATAGCCCTAGCAATACCACCAACAGCATTGGTAGCTTGATCAATGTTTTGACCTTTGGTAACCCATTCAGTTCCAACTTTGATCTTAGGCTTAACAAAAGCTTTGAGTGTTTGCTCACAATCAATGCCACAAAGAGTTGCAATTTTGCCCATAATCTCAGTACCATCAGGTTCACATTGCTCATCACGACCTTTTTGCTTGAACTTGACCTCACCACAAGTCATGACAGCTGCAGTCAACTTGTAGCAATCCCACTTTTCAGCATTAGTAAATCCAATGACATCAAAGGCATTGTCGGTGAACTCCAATTCTTCATTGTCATCGATAGAAGCAACAGTGACTTTACCCTGAGAGACATACGAGTAGTCATAGATGTCATCAGTCAAAAGACACTTGGGTTTCAAGTCACCAACAAAAGGTTGCAAAAGTTGGTAAAAGATGTGGTAAGATCTCTCCACTTCTTGTTGCTGAGTAATTCGAGACTTCTCCAACAAGTAGGACTCAATGTCACAACCACAAAGCTTTCCAGACATGTTGAAATGGATACGAATGAATTTACCAAACCTGGAGGAGTTGTCATTCCTGGAAGTCTTGGCATTTCCATAGGACTCCAAAATAGGATTGGTGGCCACAATCTGGTCCTCCAGAGACACCTTCTTGGCATCGCTCTTCTTGGGCGAAGCAGCAACCATTGCCAAGTAGGAAATGACTTTCTTGGTATTCTCAGTTTTACCAGCTCCAGATTCTCCAGTGATCAACATGGATTGATCCTTGCCGTTGATCAACATGTTCCGATAAGCAGTCTCAGTGATGGCCCATAAGTGGGGAGGCACCTCATTCCGTCGCTTGCCCAAGTACAGCTTGACCACAGTTTGGGAATAGATGGGGAACCTCTTGTAAGGATTGACCACAACGCAAAACAAACCAGAGTAGGTGTAAATCAACTTGGCTTGGTACCTCGTTTTCAAGTTCCAGAAGACAGAAGCATCATTCAAGTAGGTCAAGTTGGCCATATCCTCACACTTTTCAAACTTGGGAGGATTGACTTGTCCCACCTGGTCGCTCTTGAACGTCTTCTTTTCATGACCACACATGACAGTGGTCTTGCCTCCAGACTCCGAGTCCAACATGGCCTCCATGAACCCGCCATTGCCATCCGGCACCCAAACGGACTTCTTGGCATCATAAGGCTTGGACATAGCCTCTCTCTTCATTTCCATGCTGATGATAAGGTATGGACTAGGGTCTGGATCTGGTTCCCCAGTCTTTCCAAGTTTTACGTGGCCAGGCATGTTTTCAAGATTTTTTTAAGGATCCTGCTTGGTCGAATAATGAAGATCGACTGCTGAGACTTCATGCTGGACTTTAAAAGGTTGACATTTTCCCCTTAGGTGCTCCATATGCTGGAGCTAACGGCCAAATTGCACAAAAGAGCATTCTTGTCAGCACCCCATAATGAGAGCAGGAGAAGAGCTTTCCAAGCAGTTTGAAAATGTCAAACGTCCGTCAAGCAGCCATCAATGCACATCAAACAATTTTTGCTGGCCTCTAAAAGCCGCAAAACACGTGTTTTTCCGAGGATCCACACCCCTTTTTAAAATGTAAATCAAGTCTTTTTATTTCATGTAGGAGAGGGTTCCATTTTCATCATTATTTTCTAGCTCTTACCCCCTCTTGATTTCTTGTCTTGTTTTCTTGGCCAAGTTAAAAGTTGGCATTTAGAAAAGTGGAAAAGATCATCATGCACAAGACTCCAAATGTCTTTGCATAGCTGATGACTCATTCAAGACAGAAGAAGTAGAAAATGTCAAAGAATTGGCTCTGCTTCAGAAGACAACAACACTTGAAAAATAGTCAAAAAAGTTCAAAAAAATTTGCTTTGCTTCAGACACATTTATTTTGCTTCAGATGCATAGATGTAGCTTACATTATTGTATTTACAGAGATTTTGTGATGCTGGCACTCAAGATTTTCTCCACATTATTACAATACTAGATTAGTTTTAACATGCATGATTAATTACATAATTAATACTTTGATTGGTAAATTAAAAGTTGTTTTTGACCCTTACATTACTAAAGTGCACAATCCTTACACATTAAAACTTAAAATTAAATAATGGGACATCAAAGTGGTGAAAATTGACAATGAAATGTTCAACCCTTACATACTAAAACCATTCAGGCTTAAATCAAAATAGATTGTTAGGTTGTCCAGGTAAGGAGGGTGTGGTTCCTCTGGACTTGCCCATAGCCTTGAACTTGGCTAATGCTTGTTCGCTTAAATCCGCTCGTTCTTCAGCTTCTTCCAGGTCCACTTGGGCCTTCCTAAACTTGGCCAAATTCAACGCTGCAATTTCTTCAGCTTCTTCAATTTGCCTCTTGAAGCATCGCACCTATAGAAAAGAGAAAGCTCCTCAAATTGTTTATTTTAGACTTGTACTAGAACCTGCACAGTGTTTGAAAATCACTCAAAATGTCGCATTTGAGTTTTTCAATTTTGACATTTTCCACCAATTTTTGTCCTTTTAAAATTGACCTGTCTGGTAACACTGTCTGACCGAAAGCTTTAGATTTTCAAAAACTCGCCATTTACCATTTTTGGCCTTTTTAATGAACT
>LT727959.1:256809-277097 GCA_900157175.1 Oithona nana
TTTTGTCCACTCAAAATGTAAATGTAGCTCGCTTCGCTCGCAATGTTGAATGAGACTTATCCTGTGAATTTCAAACACTGTGCACTGTGTAGAACTGAGAACTGAGAAAATGACCTTTTGCTGTAGTTTATCGACAAGATCCTGCATATGCTCTTGTTGCTTTCTATCCTCTTCATACTGGAAGTCCAACTCCTTGATTCGCCGTTCAGCTTTCCTGACATTCTTGCTGGCGTCTCCCAAGCGACGTTGCTCAGCGTCCAACTCAGCTTCCAACTCCCTAAGCCTGGATTCAAGCTTGGCCGCGGCTTTCTTGCCATTTTTCAGAGCGTTGGCCTCAGCCTCATCAAGTCGATTTTGCAGTTCATGAATTTGATGTTCGGCCACTTTTCGGTCAGACTCCAAACGGTTGGTATTGTCTTGCTCCATTCTCAACTCGTCAGCTAACTTAGCTGCCTCCAGCATTGTTCGGTGAGACTTGTCCTCAGCCATCCTGGATTCGCTAGAAACCTCATCCAACTCTTGCTTAACTGTTTCAACTTCAGCTTCAACTCGTCTTTTGGCTCCGTGCAAACTCTGGTTTTGGGCGTTCAAGTCGCTGAGACTTTCATTGCAATCTTGGAGTTCTTGTTCAGCTGCTCGGCGGGCCCGGTCAGCTTGCTCCAGCATTGTCCTGGACTCTTCAAGTGCATTTTGCAATGTATGAGCTCTTCTTTCAGCGTTAGCAAAAGACTCACGAGCCATTGCTTTGGTCTTTTGTTCTTCATCTAAGCGAATTGACGAGGACCGAATTGCATCCTGAAAGTGTCCATTTTTGCAAGCGTTACGAATTTGAGTTTGATTCTGTTTTTAAAGTACCAAATGAACGTATTATTACCTGATATCTATGAATGTTCTTGTTGTGATCCAAAGCAACATTGTGGGCATGTTCCAAAGCAGCCTCCAATTCTTGCACATCAGCCTCTAATTTCTTTTTCGTCCTCAAGACCTCAGCTTTGAGCTTACACTCAGCCTCAAGCTGAGCTTGCATTTGCTCGGCCGTTTTTTGATGTAATTTCCTCGCCAAGTTGAACTCATCTTCTTTCTCATTCAAACGACGTTCAATTTCTTGTCGTACTTGTCCAAGTTCAACTTGAGCACGCAAGTACTTGTTCTCTTCTTGTTCCAAAGCAGCTTCAGCGTCTTCTAGAGCAGCTTGCAATTCCTTCTTCTCAGTGTCCAACCTTTTCCGTTGCTTTTCAATCTCATGAATGTTTCGTCCACCCTCGGAAATTTGCTCCATGATATCCTTGATTTCATCCCCAAGTGTACCATTTTCCCTTTTAACATCAGCCAATTGAACGCTTGCTTCTTCATATCCAGACCGAACTCTAAACAATTCTGAGCTGACATTTCGACATTCTTTTTGACTATTGTCCAATTCTTGACTTAGTCCATCAGCTTTTCGTTTCCAATCTCCAATGATTCGATCGAATTGTTTGATTCGTTTCTCCATTTGATTGGCTTTTGTTGAGGCCGCATCCACATAAGCTCCCAAGTCCTCAATATCAGCTTGCAATTTAGCCTTGCTTTTTTCTAAATTTTCTAATTTAGAACCCACATTTTCCACAGTGCTTTCACATTCGGCTAAACGAGCTTGTAATTTCAATTTGGTATGTTCCAATTCTTCGATTTTGGCTATAAGGAAAGATCAATTTTAGTTTCAATTGAACCTAAAAATTGCAAACAGCTGACATTCATAATTGAAATGTAAACAAACAGCTGCCATTGTGTAAAATTGTATAACGCCATCTAGTGCACAAAAGTATTAAGTAAATTGAAAGTTGAACATTACCTATACCATCTTGTTCGAATTTCAGGCGCCAAAACAAGGCATCTTGTTCAGCTTTGGAACATAATCTGGCCAAGTCATCTTTGGCCACTTTTTCCTCTTCGTACACCACAGAAGTTCCATCAAATTCATGTTCTAAAGTCCTGAATCTTCCCATGAGACTTTGCCTTTCTTTGCTTTCTTCATCGCATAACCTTTTGGCTTCTTCCAATTGATTATTCAATTGGATTTTAGTCTTTTGCATCATGGAAATATTGCTTTCTAATTCCTCCAATTGCCTTAATAAATCGGAATTTTCATTGGCAGATTTCTTATTGGTGTTGTCCATATCTTGCAATTGTAGGTGTCCTTCACTCAATTTCTTGGCATAATCCGAGGCTTGAATTTGCAGATTTTTGTTGGACTTTTCCGCTGCGGCTTTTTCCGCAAACAAATGGTCATGAGCTGCTCGTAAATCATCCGTTTGCATTTTAATAGTCGCTTTCTCCATTTCAGTTTTAACCTTCAGCTTGTTCAATGTTTCAATTTGTTCCGACATCTCGGCGATGGCATCTTGATGTTTCTTTTTCAAACTGAGTATTGTAGCTTCTTGTTGAATTGCCGCTTCTTCCAAATCTTTTCGTAATTTGTACACTTCCATTTCCCGTTTTTTATTCAACTCCAATTGAGTTTGAGTGGCTCCACAAGATTCTTCCAATCGTTCCGTTAACTCCTCAAGTTCCTTGGCCAAGTCGGATTTTTGCCTTTCGGCCTTGGCGCGGGCTTGCCTTTCGGCTTCTAATTCTTCCTCATGTTCTTCGATTCTACCTTGGACCTCATGGATTGTCCGTTGTTGCTTGGAGATCACGGCTTGTTCACCTTCCAATCGGGCTGTGGCTTCGGCGATTTCCCTCTCTTTTCGTTGGACGTTCCCTTCCATGTCTTTTTTGCTTCGTTCCACATCAGCTACCATTTCTTGAGACACTTTCAAATCCGCTTCCATTTTCCTGCGCGCTTTTTCCGACTCAGTTTTGGCTCTCTTTTCACGCTCCAAGGTGTCTTCCAAGTCATCCAAAGTGCTTTCTAATTTGCCTTTGACCATATCCAAGTGTTTCAACTTGTCTTCAGCAGATTGCAAATCTTCATCTGCCCGACTCATATTCTCCTGGTAAAATTTCTTTTCTTTGTTTAGTTTAGAAATGATGTCTTCTTGGGAGTTGATTTCATCGTTGATGGCACGCATGGTATGATCTCGCGTCGTTTTTTCCGACTCGGCTTTCATCAATTCTTCTTCCAATTCTTGCATTTCCCTTCGGACGGCTGATGCTTCGCTTTCTAAATTCATCCTTTGTGAATGCATTTGTTGCCTGAAGAAAACAAATCTTAGTTTTGCTCAATATTGCCGCTAGAGGGCGTGTGACAAGGCGAAAAACTCAATTTTCGTGAAAAATTACATCCTGAAAGTGTCCATTTTTCTAAGCGTTACGAATTCCTACATTGTGTGGTAAAGGTGATACAATGCCATCTAGTCTACAAAACTTTCAAACAGTAATAGTAAATTTGAACATTACCTATTCCGCTCTTCAGCCTCCAATTTGGCTTGGGTTTCTTGCAAGGTCACCTCCAAATCAGCCTTTTGAGCTGCGGCCTTTCCCATCCGTTCCTCAAATCCTGCCACATCTCCTTGCTCATTTTCGATCCTTTTTAGCAATGCTTTCTTTTCTTCCTCCAATTTCTTATTTTCACTATCCAACCTCTTCTTTTCAATCGCTTCCTTTTCGCCTTCTTTGATGGCATTTTCCGCAGCGTTCTCCAAAAGCTTGATTTCTTCTTCGATGTTAATCATCCCAATGAGAGGTTTGGTTTTTTGAATAATGGAAAACCAATTCCAGTTCCGGAAAAGCATAAAAGTCCGGAAATTCCGCTGGATGACGTTGATGCATTCCCTTTGGAATTTGCGGCGGGCGAAATCTCGGCGATGAATATGACCACGAGCAGCACCTTGTAGGTACCTGATGAGTCTGGTGCAAATGGTATCTCTACATTCTTCCAGGAAACCTAGCGTTCCGGCACGAAAAAACATTTTGCTTTTGCCTATAAGGGAAGTTCAATTTTAGTTCCGATATTACCGTTAGATGGCGTCTATATAAAAAAAATTCACGGCTTTGTTATAATTATCAAAATGCCATCTAGTGTACAAAATTGCTATGAAGTGAATCAAAATTGAACATTACCTATACGGTAGCGTTCAGCGTCCACTGTATTGGTACAAATCACGTCGGCGATTTTTCGGTGATCCGATAAATTGGCAGCGTTCAACTTGTCTGCTTGCAAGATGTAGTAGCGTTTGGTGAAGTCTTCAAAAGGCATTCGATTGGGAAAACCACGCATACAAATCCGGATCCCTTCCAAGACACCATTGCAGGTCAATTGATGCAAAACCAATCCGGAGTCAATTTCACCTGGCATCTTGATACCATTGGGAACAATGCAACGAATGAAGTGAGGTTCGGTGGCATTCAAAGTTGTCATCAAGGAGTCCAATTGACTTTTGTAAAAAGTCGAAACGGTCTTGGCCGGGTTCTTCTTGTTTCGGCCCTTGGATTGGTTGTCATCCAATGGTTTTTCTCCACTTTGTCCAGGATGATCGACAAAGACATGCTTGACCAACTTATTGGACCCATTCTTCAAAATTTCAACCACAGTGTCATTCATTGGATCCTTGTTCTTTTCCAACCAGGATGTCAAATTGTAAGAAACTGTTCCAGCATAATGAACAATGCCAAAATGGGCATTTTTGTCAGTTTTGGTCGAAGCTTTGACAAAATTGGGAGACTTGCCGAGCCAATTTCCTTTCAGTTTCTCTTCAAAGGACTTGTCAGTGGCTTTGGGAAACAAGGACTCTTCTTCCAAGATGGCCAAGATTCCCATGGGACGTTCAAACAAATCGATACATTTTTGCAGATCCATACCGAAATCAACCATTGCCCAATCAATGCCTTCTTTCAAGTACTCCTCTTGCTCCAAAACAAAGGTGTGATGATTGAAAAATTGTTGCAATTTCTCATTACAAAAGTTGATATTCATCTGTTCGAAACCATTGAACTTGAAAATCTCAAATCCGGCGATGTCCAAAACACCGATGAAAACGACGTTTTTCATGGTCGGATCCACAAGCGTTTGGTTGCACTTTTCGACCAAAAATCGGAAGACGCGGTCGTAAAGGCCGCGCGCGATGCCGGCCACCGATTGGGTTGATTGGTCGATGTTTTGGCCTTTGGTCACCCATTCAGTGCCAACCTTGATCTTAGGCTTGCAAAAGGCTTTCATCATCATATCCGGATCCACGCCGAGGAGTTTTCCCACTATAAGGGAAGAATAATTTTAGATTCAATGTGAAATTGACGCTAGAGGGCGTCTAAAGTAAATTTTCCCTGCATGGTAAAAGTGTTTCCTTCATGATACAACGTTTTCCCTCAATGGTAAAATTTGTTTCCTCCACGGTAAAACGATTTCCCTCTATGGTAAAACGATTTCCCTCTATGGTAAAAAATTTTCCCTCACGAGTAAAAAGTGTTTCCCTCATGGTAAAAAGTTTTCCCGCAAGAGTAAAATATTTTCCCGCATTGGTAAAACAGGAGAAATGTTGAATGTAAACAAAGTTCGAATTTTGTAAAAGCGCCACCTAGCGTTCAAAACTGTCATGAAGTAAATCAAAATTGAACATTACCTATTTTCGCTCGTTCTTTGTCATCGGGTTCACATTGTTCTTCACGACCTTTTTGCTTGAACTTCAACTCGCCCATGTTCATGACCGCGGATACGCATTTGTAGATGTCATAGGTTTCTCGCTCGGTAAAGTGCAAAATATTGAAGGCTTCGTGAGTGAATTCCAAATCCTCGTTATCGTCAATGGAAGGCACGGAAGTCTTGCCTTGGCTGACGTAATGGTAGTCGTAGACGTCGTTGGAGAGTAGACATTTGGCCTTCAAGTCCGGAACGGCTTTCTGCATCATTTGGTAGAAGATGTGGTAGGATCGTTCCACTTCTTGTTGGAAAGTGATGCGAGATTTTTCCAGAAGGTAGGTTTCGATGTCGCATCCGGATAATTTGCCCGCGTTGTTAAAATGGATCCGGATAAATTTTCCCTATTGAAAAATTACAGAATTAATGCGAGCGAAGCGAGCTAAAATCAGAAATATTTCAGTGTTCAAAATTCAGATATCAGAAATACCTAGTTCAAATGTAACGGAATTTAGAAATCCAGAATCCAGATTTCATAATTAAGAATCCAAAATTCAGAAACCAGATTTCAGAATTCAGATTTTAGACCCCAGAATCCTGATTTTAAATTCAGAATTTTTTCAAAATCCAGATTTTAAAATCCATATTTCAGAATTAAGAATGCAGATTTCAAAAACCAGATTTCAGAATTCAGATTTTAGACCCCAGAATCCGGATTTTAAATTCAGAATCCTTTCAAAATCCAGATTTCAGAATCCAGATTTCAGAATCCAGATTTCAGAATTCAGAATTCAGATTTTAGACCCCAGAATCCGGATTTTACATTCAGAATCCTTCCAAAATCCAGATATTAGAATCCAGATTTCAGAATTGTGAAGCAATCAGAAATAGTTCATATTTCAAATGTCAGATTTTCATATTTTTTACGTTTAGATTTCTCGGACTTTAATTCAGAATCCTTTCAAAATCCAGATTTTAGAATCCAGATTTCAGAATCCAGATTTCAGAATCCAGATTTCAGAAACCAGATTTCAGAAACCAGGTATCAGAATTCAGATTTTGGACCCCAGAAGTCGGATTTTACATTCAGAATCCTTCCAAAATCCAGATTTCAGATTTCAGAATCTAGATTTCAGAATATAGTTCATATTTCAAATGTCAGATTTTCAGATTTTTTACGTTTAGATTTCTCGGACTTTGTTTAGTTTCAGATTTTCAGATTTTTTTTCCGAACTTTTGAATTTTAGGACTTTTACAAGATTTTGGTTGCCAACTTTTGTTTTTAATCCTTACAAATCTGGAAGAATTGTCGTTTCTTGCTGTCTTAGCATTGCCAAAAGCCTCCAAAATAGGATTGGTTTGCACAATTTGGTCCTCAAGCGAGGCTTTCTTAGCCGAGCCTTTTTTCTCGCCTCGTGCACCAACCAAAGCAAAATAGGAAATGACTTTTTTGGTATTCTCCGTTTTGCCCGCACCCGATTCACCACTGCAAAATTCAATATTTTTTTTTGTATTTTTGTTTCGGTCCAATTTTTAATTAATTAACACCACTCACGTAATTAGCAGAGACTGAGGTACTTTGTCTGAAAATCAGAAAAATATCAAAAATATGTACAAATGCAAAGTCGGATAAATCATGCATGCAGTATATCGTCGGATAACTTTGGATATTTATTTACAAAAGCACACTGATACAAAATGCCTTTTTTGGTCAAAAATGCCCAAATTCTGAAAATTTGAATTTTCGCGCTAAAAATCCTACTAGTCTGCAAAAACTTTAGCTGTGAAAATTGAAAAAATGGACAAAATCAGAAAATTGAAGAAATGGACAAAATTGAAAAAAAAAAAAAAATGGACAAAATTGAAATAATGGACAAAAATTGAAAATGGACAAAAATTGAAAATGGACAATTTTTGCAAAAAAGATATAAAAATAACAGTTGAATTTTGAAACCAACGTATTTTTCAACTAGAATTGCAGATTTGCATCAGTGTGTATGATACAAATCAAGTCATGCTGAAGAATCTCCAAAAAAATTCTCCATTCTCTAGGTTCAAACTTACGTTATAAGAATACTCTGATTGCAATGAGCTTAGAATAAGAATGAATAATGATAATAAAAATAATAAACCAATGGAGAATTTCATACTTGCAATCATGTTGCGATAAGCCATATCAGAAATGGCAAAAAGATGAGGCGGAACTTCGCTTCGTCTTTTGCCGGAATAAAGCTTGACCGTGGACGGAGTGTAAATGGGGAACCTTTTGTACGGATTGATTGCCACGCAAAACAAGCCAGAATATGTCTGAAAAATGAACATCATTTCAAAAAAAAAAAAAAAGATTGAAATTTTCAATTTATGGAAAAATGGACAAAAATGGACAAAGTTGAAAAAAAAAATTGACAAAAAATATGGATATAGTTAAAAAAATGGACAAAAACACAAAATTGAAATAATGGACAGAATTGAGAAAATGAGAAAAAATAGACAAAATGGGGGGAAAAAATCGACAAAATGGAAAAAAATGGACAAAATTAGAAAATGGACAAAACTAGAGAATTGAAAAAATGGACAAAAATGAAAAAATGGACAAAATTGAAGAAATGGACAAAAATTGAAAAATGGACAAAATTGACGAATTTGACAAATGACAAATGAAGAACAAAATAGGCATGTAAAAGCGCGATACTCGCGATACTCGCGCTTTAAAAATGAGACTTTTTAGTGATTTTCATACGTAGATAAGATTGGATTGATATCGTGACTTCAAATTCCACAAAACCGAAGCTTCATTCAAGTAAGTCAAGTCAGCCATATCCTCGCATTTCTCAAACTTGGGCGGATTGACTTGGGCCACCGTCTCGCTCTTGGCCACCTTCTTTTCGTGGCCAATCATGACAGTGGCCTTTTTACCATCATCCGCTTGCAGAATGGCCTCCACGAAGCCTCCTTCATCATTTGGCACCCAAACGGACTTCTTGGGATCGTAAGGTTTGTTCATGTCCGTCCTCCTGGTTTCGGTCGAGACGTACAGGTAGGGCCTGGGGTCCGGGTCGGGTCCGGAGGACGAACCCAACTTGACGTTGCCCGGCATGATGATCTTCCTAAAATTGAACAAAATTACTAAAATTAATGAAGGAATCAGGGATGAGTCATGCTCAAGTGTACCTGTTCAAGTGACTCTGGCTTTGAGATGTTAACTTGACTGAGGCTGGAGGCCACCAGAGCGGATGAACTCTGGGGCGTTATTCATATATAGCACCGCTCCATAAGGAGTGCACCGTACAAGCAAGCAAGAATCGAGGCCAAATGTACATGTCGGCGTGCCAGCTTTCATGATGAAAAAGTAACCTCCCTTAGCAGCCTCTACCCAATCTGAGAAAATCATAAATAGGGAGCGTTGAAATGTGCACAAGCGTTTGAAAAGTACCGGAAAAGTCTCATCAATAAATTTTTTTTTAATTTTTTTTTCTGGAATTTATTTAAAATGACACACACTGTGTTTGAAAATCACCCAAAAAAGTCTCCTAATTTTTCCATTTTTTTTTTTTTTTTTTCATTTTTTCAGATTCTATGAGTATTGAATTAACGATTTTCATATCTTTTCCCCCTTGGATTTTTACGATTTTTTTTGTTGTTGCTGTCTGAAATAAAATAAAAAAGAAAAATTGAAACTTTTTTCATGAATTTTAAGACTTGTATGCACAAGAGTGATTCAAAGTGTTTACGGTAAAAGTAAGACGATACTAAATTCCAAGCCTCGTTTAAGGCACCCCGTACATCTGGCATTTAGTAAGGGAAATATAAACTATGCGAAAGAGCTTCTTCTTCTTCTTCATCTCTCGCTCTTTTGCTACGCCTTCTGCCCTCGTCTTCGCTTCTTCCACTGCATCTTAGATCATCAAGATTTTCCAAATTCTCTCAGATGCCAAGTGTTGAATCATGATTAGAAAGCTCCTCAAGAATGATGAAAAAGAACTTTTCGTATAGCACTATGACCTTTTCAAGAAGTAAGCAGGGGAGATTTAGTTTCCATCATTGTAAGAATTTGATCCTAAAAAATCACCAAAAAGTATCAATTTTGATTTTTTGCAAAAAATAAAAAATTGTGAGAATTTCACACATTTTTTTCATTTTTTTTAAAAATATGAAAAAATTGCAATTTTGATTTATTGCGAAAAATAAAAAAAAACCTACCTTTTTTTCTAAATTCATAAAAAAATGTTTCATTTGATCGCCAAAAAATTAAGCTATTTTAAGATTCGCGAATAAATGATACACAAAACGTCTGATTTTTTTAGGCCTGATCCGATAAGATCAGGCATAGTAGTCGCCAAACCTTTGTTTTTATTACTTTGGAAAGGGCAGCAGAAAAACTCGACTTCTTCACTACAAGTCTGGCGTTCGATAATTCGTGTAGTAGTAGTACATAATTAATGGTTTCTGTGTTTTGGTTCATCATATTATCTCGTAGTAGTACAAAAATTGGTAGATAGTAGAGTAGGGAGTAGTAGTAGCATCGATGCATATTCATATCTATGATGTCAGGGATGTCGAGGATGAGGAGGAATTGGAATTTGATTTTTTTTTCTTCATGAACAAAAAAACCTTTTTCTTTTCATATAAAAGAGGGTATTTTTTTTACTTAAAGGTTTTTGAAAAAATGCATTTACAAACTGGGGGAGGATGAATTTTTTTATGAATTTTTTTTATCCATTTTGCTGTTGGTCATTATTCTGTTGATTTTGGGTCTGTTGCTGTAAATTTGAAGTCACTGAAGCTGGAGGAGTAGCTTGAACCACATGCAACTTGGTCGTCGTCCCGCCGGAATTTTGAGAAGAAATGACTTGAGGACGCACATTCAGCACCTGATTCAAAAGCTGATGCTGAGAAGTTCCGGCAGCCACACGGATCTGCGAGGTTGTCCCCGTTGCCCCCGTGGGCCGTCCACTAGCATCCACTGTCACATTAGGAGCTGCGGTACGTCCTTGGCCAACATTGGCAGCATTGGCAGCTGTGGCTGGAGCGGCCACAACATGTATTTGTTGTTGTCGTCCGGCCACAGTGGCCGGAATGACCCTGGCTTGAACGGTGGATCCTGCTTGACCAGCCTTGGTCAAAATGTTGTGTGGAATCAGTTGTTGATTTTGTCCCGCTTTGATTTGATGAATTTGTTGCACGGTCACTGGTTTACTGGAGTTGCCAGACACTATCAATTGAGCTGGAAGGCCTTTAGCACCGGCCACTTGGCTTAAAGAAACTTTTTGGCCTTGGCCGGTGGTGGCCAAGATAGTTTGGCCCCCTTGGCCTTGTGGAATGATTTTGGAGCGAGGTCCCTGGACCAACTGATGTCTCAACTGTACCATAGTAGGTTGTTGTGGATTCTGACGTGTCAGTGTCTTGATGCCTTGAACATTTTGCATTTGCACAGGTATGGTCACTGATGAGCCTCCGGCTGTGCCTGAGACGGCCACTGCCGAGGTCTGTGGACCTCCAGAGGCCGACTTGACTAAAGTGGTCACTTGCTGTCCACTTTGTATGCCTTGCAATAATTGGGCCACTGACTGTTGATTTCCACTCACTTTGTGGGTTTGCTGTTGTTGCAACTGTTGTTGTTTGGAGGCCAATAAAAGCTGTTTCATGTCGGCCTCGGACATCCTGATGTTGCCGGTCTTGCCACCCGCCGTGGTCACGCCACGGATAAATTGGGTCTTTTGCTGCCCCCCACCCATTGCCTGTGTTACAACTGTCACAGGCATTGAATTTGAGGCCGCAATAGTGGCTAAAGTCACGCCCGAGGGCGTCACGGCTATCGACACTTTCTGGCCGGTATTGGTGGTGGCGGCCACCACGGCCGAGGCCGCGGAGACTGGAAGGCCATGCAGGCGTGCCTTTCCATCGTTGGTTTTCTTTAGTAAGGCTTGCTGTTTTATCATGTTGATCTGTTGGGGCGTCAGGCGTCCAGGGGTGATTGCTGTTGGGCCTCCCGCCGTGGACGGCGAGGCCGCTCCGACCGGCTTGGCCTTGACGAGGGTTTGGGCCAATTGTGAGGGCGTCAAATTTCCCACGGAGACAACTGAGGGATGACTGGTAACCACAACAGTTTGTCCTGCTGTTGATGAGGCCAAAGACACGACTTGATTTTGCTGTTGTTGTCTTTGGACAAGTTCTTGAACATTCTGGTGACTGATGACTTGCCGCACATTTTGTCCAGCTTGAGCGGGAATACCAACCACAACTGCTTGTTGTTGCTGCTGTTGCTGTTGTTGTTGCACTATAGCCACACGAGCAGTTGCGGCCGCGCTCTGTTGGGCCGCATTGGCCGCTTGTTGTGCGGCCGCAATTCGCTGTTGATTCAATTGGGCGGCCGTTTCTTGGGCACTTTTTTGCTTCTCTTTTTGTATCCTTTCAGCCCTGTTGGCGGCCACCTGGATGGGGTTCAAGGGGGCGTCGTAACTGATACCACTTTCGGCCAAAACGGCCGCATGCTTGGTATTCTTTTGAGAGGGGTTGACGACCAAAGGTTTGGTCGTTGGCGACCTTTTGTTGGCCACGGCCTTGATGGTTTCGAATCTCGTTGCGAACAACGAAGACCATGAATTATTCTTGTCCAAATTGAAAATTTGCGAGGTTTTCATGGGTCTGTTCATCTTCGGTGCGGGCAACTTGTTTCCCAATCCTGGATTGTTCAGCTGTTTCTTTTTGTTTTTCTTGTTATTACTAGCAGCACTGTTATTGGTCAATCCGGAACCGGTCATTGAGCTGGGCATGTCGTACAGAATACGACCTTCTTCACGGGGAGCAATAATGGTTTCAAATCGATGTTTGCATTGCCTGGGTCCACGATAGACTCTGGAGACAGCATTGACCATGTCGGAGACAAGGTCCCAATTGACTGTATGGGCCGGACTTGAGGTCAAAAGACTCAAAGGTAAACATTGAGTCTCTTTGATGGTATGTAGTAAAGCCCAGTCTTCTTGGATCAACCATTCCGGTTGGTTTTCCGCCTCCACTTGTTGTCTTGGAATTGGGTGTCTTAAACTGGCCACCGCTGATGAATTCTGTTGACTTCCGAAATTCAAGTTGCCGCCTCCAGATGAAGGTTGATTTCCTTGGCTTGAGTGGATATAAGAACCTGAGGATCCCATTGGCACCCTCTTCTGTTGAGCTTTCAACTTTTGCTTTTGCAATGCTGGATGACGGTCGAATAGGGATCGAGGAGCGTAGGTACCTCCTTGGGATGCAAAGCCGTCCTCCTTTCGGATCTTGTGTTTGTCCAAGTCGTTTTGAAGTTCAGCTCCGCTACGTTTCAATTCTTTCTTGACATAAATGGTGGGCAGATCCGCTTCCTCCATCAGGTTCATGTTGTACAAGCAGGACAAGTGTTCATCGACTCTGAACTCATTATTGTTGGTTAGGTTGGAAGGCATCGGTGGCATCCAGAGAGGCATTGGCTGGCCATCCAGACCATGCCATGAGCGACTAGAATCTTCTCGTGAGTAGGTTAATTGAGGTTCCATCTTGTCTAATTCCTCAAGTTCATTGGCGATGAATGCCAATTCCTTTTGGTAAGCTTCTTCCCAATCCAATTTGGCGGTTTCTAACTCATCGGCGTCGACTAACCAGACGTCACTGCCTTCTTTCACCAGCATTGGCAGCAAATTATCTCGTGCGTACCTGAAAAGAAATATTTAAGTACCTACTCCATATGCTGGATGACCAAGTTGAACATACCTTTCGATCGGTTTAAGTTCTTCTTTGACACAGCCTTTGTCGACTTGCTGAGAGATCTCCACTACAGTAGATCTGGTATTGTTGACATTAGCAGAGATCTTGTTGGACCACAGCCAATCAAGCTGAGCAATGGTTTCTGGATCGCCTAAGATCTCCTCAAGTGCTGCAGCTTCTTTTTCGGCCTGCAAAAAATAAACACACAAATTAAAGAAAATTGAAAAAATTCGTGAAAATACTGTGGTACAATTTCGGATTTCACGAGAATAGTTCAAACATTTAAAAAGTTTTGTGAAAATACAACTGTTGACAACTTTGATTTCAAGAGAAAAATTGTGAAAATTCAAACTGCATTAAAATTCGTGAAAATACGACGGTTCAGTAAAAAACGACAGTTTACAACTTTGATTGCACGAAAAAAGTGCAACAATTCAACTTACGGTTTTGTTTGTGGTCAAAATGCCATTTCCTCCGCCCAGATTAAACAATGCATCCAAAGCATGCTTTTTGATCTTGCAAATTGTCTGTCGTCCTCCTCCTTGATTATTTCCAGTAGTACTACTTTCCATTAATTCCTCTTTAATGGCTTCTGTATTATGTTCACTATTCACGGCCAATTTCTGTTGCAAAGCCCGAATACTCAAACTATCTTCCACGGTGTCTTCACACACCAACTTGAACACATTCAAATGTGCCACACCATTGAAACTCCGACACCAATCAAGAGTCTCCGCCTGGTCCACAGTGCTATTCAAGTTGGAATCGAAGAAGACAACGTTGCAGATGTTGGTGAAGCCACTGAACTTTCTAGGAACCAGCTGCTGTTGGGAAATGACTGTCGGACTTGTCAACAAGGCCAAAAAATGGCTTCGGCTACTGAACTCCTCCAATGTACTCAGCTTGGCCTTCAAACTGGATCCTGGGTCCAAGTACAAGAAAGGAATATAATGAATCTGGAAGTAGACCTTGAGCAAGTCCACCATCTCCGGCATCTCACAAAAGACCAAAGTCCGTTCCCCGACCTTGCGGAAAGTCTGTAAAAGTCCGTCTAATTTGGCCAATTTTGAGCTCAAGTCCCTCAGCCTTTTTCTTGCCACACTTGTCTGAAAGGTGTTTTTGACCAGACAATGTTGTTTCGAGTTCTGTTTGCTGCGGGCCCACTTGATGGCCTCTTCCACCGCCAAGTGTTTGGAGGTCAATGCTAAATGAGTGCGATTAAAACCGGCCACCAAACCCACTTTGGGAGGCAAGGTGACCAAATTGGAGTAGTTGTCTGAATGAATCAAGTTGACAGTGGGAAGATGCAGCGACAATGACAAGTTCTTCATCAGGCGAGCTCGCATTTGGGTGGCGGCCTTTTTGGGCTTGCGGGCCTCGGCGAAAAAAGGCCAAAAGTTGGGGGCAAGATTAGAGGGTAGCTCATGGTCGTCTAAAGTCAAGTGTTTGGTAAAGCCCGAACCTTTCCATACTGAATGTGTGGCCTTTTTGCTACTACTCAGTGGATTGGCGCTCATGTCGATGGTCAAGGTCTGGATGAGGTCTTGGCCATAAAGTGGCATTCCGTGACACCGCCTTTCATTAAACTTTGCTATCACATTTAGAGAGTCTTTGTGGAATGCCCTTGATCCGGGATTGTTGTCCTTGTCTGGTTTCTGTTTTTCTTGTACTTTTCGTTTCGTGCTTGTATCTAGGCTCCATTTCTGATTATTTTCTGATGATCCAGAAGAACTTGAATTACTATTTTCAGCAAAGTTAAAGTTGTAAAGTGGGACTGGTGCGGGGAGTTTGGGATTCTTTTGAAGTTCTTCAATCAGAGTTTTGCTTGCACAACATTTCCGGATCCGATCCGAGGTGATGGCTGTTAATGAACTTTCATGGGCGAAAAAGACCAAGTTGAGGGACTTCAAGTCTATGTCAGCATAGGGATCGTAGGTTGTCGCCGAGGAGACCATGAATGGTAACTTGAGGCCGTCCATGACCCTGGGGAAGTTTAGGGTGGTATCTTCAGGTACATAATGTTCAAGATTTGGATTCTCCAACAATTGAGGATGATTACAAATCCTCCTCAACCTTTGTAGAACATCGGCGATACTTTGGGCATCCAAACTTTCCAGCGTTGTCTGGCTTGAGCTGAGGTAGTCATCGTACAGTTTTCTTTGAGGCCGCGAGAGAGCTAAATTAATCACCACTTCTGAGTCGGAATTCATGTAGGAGACTGAGTCTGAATCGGAATAATCTTCAGAATCTGTAACATCATTGTCATCGTCATCATCAGAGTCAAACTCTTCACTGTCTTCCTCTGAAGATATTGAAGAGTCATGTTGTTGTTGTTGATAGTCAATATCATTAATAGTTGTGAGATCATAGCCAGGGTACACATGTTGAAGCACATCCTCGATCTTTTTCTCATTGTCACTTTGCAACTCGACAAGTTCAGCATTGGGAGTTTCTTCGATACTTGAGTTATTCTCCAGATTCTCACTTAGTTGTTGTTGCACTTCAAAAGCCTCCTGTTCTTCAATGGTGCTTTCGTCATCATGGTAGAAAAACTCAACGAAATATTCGTCATCATCTTCCTCAATTTCCGAATCTTCATCTAAGTTACAAACACCCGACTCACTAGTGTCTTCACCTTCAATTGTACTCTTGTCAATCAGATTTGATGGTATTTTCTCTGTATGGATGTTAAACATGTTCTGCCAAAACAAATCGACTTGATCCGCACAAAACTTGGCAATCCGCTTAGCCTTACGCTCCTCTTGAAGCCTAGCTCTAGCGCGCCGGTCAGCCAGCTGTTCAACATAAATCTTGGCGGAGTAAGCTAACATTTTGGCCGCGCTCAATTTCCACCGCTTTTCTTCGTGGTAATCAACACTCATCCACTTCACTTCTGACAAAACCGAGTCCCAGTGAGTCCGAGGCCTCGGTCGCTCACACACTTTAGGCAACCTCTTATCCGACCACAAACCTTCGCGAGTCAAGTCACTGACTCTCCTTGTCACCCAGGCTTCTTGACGCAACTTATCCGCTAAGGAATCTTTAGTGTATGAGGGTAAGCGGTAATCGGCATAGGTGCTCCTGGAGCTAGATGATCTTAGGGGCTGAAGCAGATCGCCAAATTTCACTGGAGACAAGAGACTTGAGCGAGGAGAGTAGGGTGGATAGGAAGCCTTCGAATGACTGTTTTGATCACTTGAAGAGGCTACTGAAGAATTTGAGGCCAAGGAGTTGATGGGCCTCCAGTTGGAGCCGTGGGCAGCCACAACCGCGGCAGCCATGGCCGCCGAGGACACTGTAACCTTTCCGGTTGTCGTCGATACTGTAACCTGTGGAATCTTTTCCGAGACTGCGTTGGGGCCTAAAACGGCCAAGCGCATCTCGTCCATGACATCACTGGGCACACTGTTGGACTTGAGGAAGTTTAAGTATTTGTGACTGGGCTTTTTACGGAAGGTTGGCAGGTCCACCACGTTGCCGTTGGACTGCAGGAAGAAGAGCTCAGACATGTTGTCTTTGTAAGACTCCAGGATCTTGACCCTTCGCGATCTTCGCTTTTCTAGAAGCCTTTGACGGGTGGTTTTGCTCATGCTTGAATTTTTGGAAGAAGAAGTGTTTGGAACAGACTCCTCCATTTCCAGCTTTAACTTCTTGCAGGGTGGAGTTTCTGCCTCCTGGTTTGTTGTGTTTGGGGTCGCTGACACCGTCATAATGCCCGCTGTCAACTGCTTTAGCAGATGCGGTGACGATGTGGCCGCGTTTGATGAAGGTGTGAAGCTTTTGGGGGGTTGAGTCGAGCTCATTTTCCCCAGCTTGAAGGTGCTTGGAGCGCTCGCGAGCCCCCTGCAAATCAAATCAGAATTCACATTGAATTTCACTGCTGTTTCCAATAGTTCACTTTTCTTACCTCGCATGGGTGGCACGAACCGCTCCGTCACTAATTTCGAAACATGGTTGCAGAGCTTTTGGAGTTCACTCAATTTTCAAATGAGATGAGAGACAAAGGGTGAATCTTCAAGGTTATCTTCGTTTAATGCCAATTGATTGAAACCCAAAAAATTCCTGAAGTTTAAATAAATTCATTTGTTTTTGTTTTTATGTTATGGCTCAGCAGCCGGCCAAAATGGCCCGTTCAGCCCTACTCAAAAAAGGCTTCAATGACCTCTTTGACAACCTCTGATCGAGGTCAAAGTTCACTTGAGGGCAACCCCAGAGCCTCTTATAACTCTACATTGCTGTTTTGCATTACGGCATTGAATGTAGTTGAGGTATTTGAAGAATTTATTTTTTCCGCCTTTTCTGCCGCCCAAATGTTAATGGCCGAAGACTTGGGAGCCGAATTTTCATCGGCCAATATCTCGACCATCCTACACTTTGAGAAGACCAAAAGGCCACAGAAAATTCAATCGAGGTCTGTAGATGCCGGTTTGAGCCTTTAGGACGCGGAAATACACACCCGCGTACTTACATGAGTTGAAAGATTTTTCACTCTTCGCTCCCTCCGTCACTCGCTGTATTTCGGCAAATGGCGTCGGCGCCTACTGATGCAGCTCAGCATTCACGCAACCTCGTAGCGCGCGAAAATTTGAATCAAAAATTAGGAAATTTTTGAGCAAATTTCCTAGAAAATTTTTGATCAACACAAACTTTGAACATTTTTCTTGACGTTTGTACAATTTTTTTTCAAAATAAAATTCAAAAGCACTGAAAATTCAACGATTGAAATTTTCAAAGGAAAGCCTTATAGAGGGCGCTACTGTCGATTATCGATTTCCGCGACTAGTTTGTGTCTTGCCCTCTATCGGTCTAAACAGAAACTATCAATCAACCGCAAAGAAACTCGAGACGGACGCAAAAGCGCCGAACAAATTTGAGAAATTGGAATTTGGACGACTAGTCTCCTCATTATAAACTGGAATAGGCCGGACAAATCCCCAATTTCTTGGAAAATTGATTGATGACGAAATCAACAATGGAAGATTTTTTCAACGCTCTAATGTTTCCACTTGCGGTTATTTGAATACTAATCTGAAAAGGGGCTTCTTTTGCAAAACTGCAAAATGCCATTGAAATTGGGAATTCGGTTTTAATGGAAGATTAGATTGATAGCGCAGTCGAAAAGCCTGGAACTGAAATGGCCTACAAATTCCTGAAAAACTGCGCCCCCATCAAATGTATATAACCTGAAGCGCTATTCAACCAGAATCAGCTATGAAAAAAAAAATCATGATTTCGTGATCAGGTCAACGTTACAACGGACGTTCATAGTATTTCATGCTGAATGCATGCTGATCTGATTTCCAAATATTTTTGCACTATTTGGCAAAGTTGTCTGACTGCATAGCAGTCGACCTGGACGACACCTAATCCCAAAATAGCTCGGATAAAATAAAAATCCAGGAAGGTGAACAGCAGCAAGGACTGGTCTGGTGGACCCAACAATGCAATCCTAAAACCTGTTTCTGAGGTAAAACACTTGAGCTGTTTATTGCTCAAAAATTCTCGTATCCAAAAGTCAATGGGGCGCCGCTGCGCCGAATCCAGGTCTGCAAATGTTGTGCAGATCTGATCCTTGATAGATCCAACAACGTTGTTCTGAACTTGCATGACACCAACAAGTACAGTGGCTTGAGTGTATAACAGTCCCCTTAGTCGATGGTCCCAGGCAACCATCGTCCATAATTGAGGCGCGCGGCTAAAGCATGGCTTGGTTCATATATGTAAAAACAGGTGGACCATACCGTCAATCCCTCCATTTCAGAACATTTATTAATAGTTTAGAAGGACATCTAGAATACTTAGGGATAACAGCCAATTAGTCATCAGATAACCATATAATCTCACGATCATCCATCAATCTAAATCTTTCCACAACTTCAATGCATGATGTTTCTCGCCAAAGTGAATAATTGATGGATAAATGATGTGTTTCGACATGTTTTACCATCCTTCTCAGGTTTTTCTAAGGGCATGTGAATTTACACACATCAAGGGATGAGAAATGCAACACCTAATTGTCAGAATGTTGGCCAATGATTCGAACCCTAGAAATGAGAACTTGTAAGGATTGACTTACTAATAAGGTAAGTATGCATAATCCCTTGGAAAAAAGAGGTTGTCCTTGAATTGAGGGAATCAATTATCAATTATTATGAACAAAAATTCTTATTTCTCAGAATCATTCTTGTATGTACATTACGCGCAGTAGATTTTTTTGCGCGCGCAGGTAAATCTAAGCGTTTCAGGTTAGATGGCTCGACGGTAAGCCCCAGCAAGGTATGTATTTTTGACCCTCTGAGGCATCTCAAGACTAGAAGAGAGGGAAGTCACTTGAAAAACGAACTTAAAAGACGTCGGACGGGCACACCTGAAGAACAAGTTGACATGAACAAAGCCCTGAACGAATGATAATTTGCGCAACACTAAGTGACTAACGTTGCAGGTATATCATTGATGCATTGAGCTTTGCTACTGCTTGCGAGCTAGCATACAGTGAAAAAAGTGAATCATTGAAGCGTGAATCTACACTCTCAGCATTTAGTTTATTTTTATGAGTGAGAGTGGAAGCAACTAAAATTCAAAATGGAATCAGAAGAAATAGTGACAAATGTGCCTGAACTCACAGAAGATGCTGTTGATGTTGGTGACATCAATGTACCAGGATTGGTGTCTATCATTGTTTTTTACTTGATTGTCCTATTTATTGGAATCTGGGCAGGATGGAAGCAAAGGAAAAGTCAAGTGACAAGTGATCAAGAAACTGTCATGTTGGCTGGAAGAAATATTGGACTTTTTGTTGGAGTGCTCACCATGGGAGGTAGGACATTTTGCTAAAATTAATTCAGAGTACAGTTTTCATGCTTGAAAAATCAATATTAGAATTTTGAGGACAAATTAGACAATATGGACAAACAGGACAAAATTGACAAAAATCAATTGACAATATGGACAAAATTGAAAAACTATGGACAAAATTGAAAATGTGGGCAAAATTGAAAATGGGACA
>LT727959.1:280613-301921 GCA_900157175.1 Oithona nana
CCAATTCCCCGTGGGTCGAATTCATCGCCTCTTGCGCAAAGGCAACTATGCTGAACGTGTGGGTGCCGGAGCTCCAGTTTACTTGGCCGCGGTTATGGAATACTTGGCCGCCGAGGTCCTCGAATTGGCAGGCAATGCTGCCCGTGACAACAAGAAGACCAGGATCATTCCAAGGCACTTGCAGTTGGCCATCCGCAATGACGAGGAGTTGAACAAGCTCTTGGCCGGAGTCACCATTGCCCAAGGAGGTGTCCTCCCCAACATCCAAGCCGTCCTCTTGCCCAAAAAGACCGAATCCAAGAAGAGCGCTAGCCAGGACTATTGAGGTGGTCTCGTACAAGTTAATCCTCAGCATTTGTATTCAAATATCATAAATAAAGATGTCAAAATAAAACTCATTCAGAACTATTAAAAAAATCTTTTTCTTTTTTTTTTTGTTCGTGAAAAATTCGTGAATTTGTTGAGGTCATGAAGATTTAGCTGTTCCAAATCTAACACACTGTTCGAAATCTCGTCTTTTGTCCAAAAATTCAACTTTAATTTCCCGAGAAAATTGTCGATTTTTTTGGAGTGAAAAACTCGCGAAAATGTTGTGGTTTTGGGCTTATTAGCTGTTGACGACTATGATTTCACGAGAAAAATTGTCCAAAAAAATTTGGGTGAAAAACTCCTGAAAATGGGGGTTTCTCAAAATTGAATTTTTGGAAAAAGAAATTGACTTTTTGAATAGTGTGTCTAACTCTAATTTCACAAGAAAACTTGGAGGAAATATAATTTTGACTAGCGTGAAATATTCGTGAAATTGTGGTGGTCATGTTCTTTTTGCTATTTCACGAGAAAAATATACAAAAACTTTTGACGGAAGAGCAGCAGCAGTATTTATTTCATGTCTTTTGGCATTTGTGTTCATAAAATTGATTCAATGGATTACTTGATAAGTTTTCTCAAATTATACGAAAAATTTTCAACTCATCCGAATTCGCCTTCGGTGTTGCAACATCCGGATCCTTTTGAAAAGTCGACTTTGCTCTGGGTTTTCTCCATAAAAGTGACAAAATTCCTTGAAAAAATTCGCTCCTTAGGTTTAGGTCATGTTCATGCGAATTACGTTCGGGTTTTGCTTTAGGAGACTGAAGATGGTAGAACGGAAAAAGCATCACTCCGGATTCGACTTTGCCCAACGAAGCCACAAAGATCAGAATAAATAGATTGAAAAGGTGGATTTTCCACATGTTTTCGTTTCGAAAGACCAAACCAAACTGACTTGATTGCAAAAACATCGGTTTTATTAAAAATCTCAAGGACTATGCGCTCATATTACATTTGTTGTGTTGAATTGCCATTCCAAGTGTTGTTTTCGTCGTCATCATCATTATTAGAAAGACGAGCAATATTTCCATCGGTTTTTATCCCGGATTTCTTCTTTGTCGCACTATAAAGTAAAATCATTTGTTTATATTTGCATGTTAAGCGCGCGCTCAATTTTGAGATCATCGCACGCCGTTGCATAACAAAACATACCTTGCGCCTGAAGTAGAGGCCTCGTTAGCTTGTCTTTTTCGACCCTGGTTTCCAACCGATGGTGGTTGTCCTTGTCCAAAAATAAAGGAGCTTATGAGACCCCAAACCACAGTCAAAGGAGTTAATAAAAGCCACACATAGTCCATGATTCCACCATTGGCAGGTGTAAGACTGCTTGATGATCTTGATTTGGGCAAAACCAGAATGGTTGTTGAAGGCACAAGACCAGCATCCCTGAGCGACTTATCACTTGGTTCCTGATCCAATTGTCTTGAAGGAAAAGTGGTTGACAAGCTAACATTGGAACCATATGGTTGATCCACTTCATCAATGACATATTGGTACAAATCACCGATGGTTTGTTCCGGAGAAAACTTGTGGTTTTGTGTCACGCCATTGGCCAATCTGAATTGGATTCGCGCGATTGTGTTCCGTTCTGCAACTCTTTCTTCAGCTTTACGTGTCTCTTCAGCTAATTTTTGCTTTTCCAATTCCTTTCGTTTTTCATCACGTTCAATTTTCTCTCTGTAAATAAAACACACATTTTCAATTTACTCTTTGTTTACTGAAAGGGAATGTGTGATGGCGCGGCACGCCTTATAGGCAAACAAGCGGGAATGGGTGACGGCGCAGCACGCCTTATAGGCAAACAGCCGAGAATGGATGACGGCGCGGCACGCAATGTAAACAAAAAACTTACTTGTGAAATTTTTCCGCCCGTTCAGCTCGATCTTGCGCCAATTGCTCCCGGATCTTTTCCAAAGCCACACGTTGTTCTTCTTTCTCCTTTTGCCGCTCTTCAGCCGCTTTCCGGATCTCTTCATCTGCCTGTTTCCTTTTGATTTCTGCCATCTTTTTGCCAACTTCTCGACGTTCAGTTTCGGAATTTTTATCCTTTTCTTTCTCTTCAAGCACCTTTTCCGCCTGTTTTTGCGCCAAAAGTCTCTTGGCTCGTTCAACTCTTTCTTCCAAAGTCATGGAAGTCGTAGGTGTACTTGTCGCGGCGGCGGCAACCTCACTTTTTGAATCATCCAGACCTTCACTTTGGAGTACTTGTCTCGCTTGTTCAACCCTTTCGTTTCTTGGCGATGTCATGCTTTCACTTTTTGAATTTCGTGCTTTGTTTAGGCTTTCCAATAACTTTTCTTTGGTTACAGCACCGCCAGTAGTTTCAATATTGACTCCGGATTGACTGTCAATGAAATAAATGCTTGGAACCAAAATGACAGGGTAGATGGCGCTGAATTGCTTGCAAGACACACTTCCATTTTCGACCTTGATGCAAATGGTATTTTCTAATTCGCCACTGACTTCATTTAAAAGGCTTAAAAATTGGTTACTGGCTTCGTCTTCATTGTTACCTAAAAGTAATTGTCATTGAATTGATAAATCAAGGATTGTTAAAGCTGATTTCTTACCGGTGACTACGACGATAAAGAGTTTGTTTTGCTCTTTGGCAGCACCTATAGCTTGGATAATTTGGCCTTCAAACCAATTCATTTTTGAGCAAAAATTACTTGACAGAATTTTCTTTTAAAACACGTATTGTTATGACGTCAGAAGTGCATTGACAACATTGACAACAAATAAAAGTGGCGGGAATTTTCAAAATACGTTGACTCCGGAAGTCATTATCTCAGTAAAAAGTCAAAGATGGCGTCTACTATTGAACACAAAATTGTGCATTCTGACAAGCTTGCTGTCTTCACTTGCAATGATGAAATTGATGAAAGACAAATCCGATTCTATGTGATTGAAAACTGGAAAACATTGACTCGAGGAATGGATAATTCAACAATCCTATTCATTGCTGGTGTGCATGGTTATCAAACTGGCAAATTGGGACCTAGAAGTTATATTGAAGACATGAAAAGCCAGTTTTCTATAAATGTCTTGAAGAATTGTGATTCGGAATGGCTCCTGGAAGAAAAGCAAAAACGAAACATCAAGTTTGAATTTCTGGCTATTCCGGACTTTTTCATCAATGAAGAAACTAAAGAAATTGATGAAGACGGTTTAGTCTCAAAAATTCGCTCGATTAATCCTCAAATTACTTTCATGGTAATTTGTTATAGTCAGATTCTTGAACTCAAGTTTCTTTTGGAAGGATCTGGACTATTTGCAGAAATGAGGATTAATCGTAACCTGAACATTTTGTCCAATGGACAAATCTTGACCATGAATGATGTTCAAAAAGAGTTCATCCAGACTTTAGCTCAACAAGACAATATTGAAAAAGATGTTGTGATCACCGGGCCTGTTGGATCAGGCAAGACAATCCTTGGATTGGAAGCCATCATCATGAAAAAGTCCCATTACAAGAAGAAATATGCCATAAGTTCAAGTGATTGCATTGACAAACTTCGAGTCATCATTTGGATCGGAGAGAGCTATCACGAAAGCATGCTAAAGCATCAAATGTTGCTGAATGAATTGTCCAAAAGCACAAATGATTGTTGTTTAGAAATTCATACAGAATGGAATCATAATCAACAGCCTGCAAATTTTGCCAATGTTTTTCATGCAGTTGAAAATTACCATGCCTACTCTCATACCTTGGTAATGTTTGATGAAATCTACAGAAGTAAAATGGACAAAGTGAACTTGTTAAACATTAGAAATATGGATTACATCTATTGCCTCAGATATACTGATGACAAAGCTGTCCAAAACAATAGTAAGGCTCTTGAAGTCAATGAATCCACAGTGGAATGTAACTTGGCTCATAGACAAAGATCCAGCCAAGAAATTCTTGATTTGGCAGATTATTTATTGATGCACTCTAATTTTGCTCCAGTAAGAAGATGTGATCTAAAAAGTTTTTCATCTGCTGACATTCCATTATGGATAGAACTTGACAGTCCAGAGTCATTCTTTGAATATTTTGAAAGTAACTTTCCTGGTGATTGTGAAGATGTCATGCTTAGCTGGGATGGTCCGAAACCATATAACTTAAACGAGATTGAAGTCTTTTGTAGACACAAAAAGTGGAGATGCACCGAGGTTGTCAACATAATAGGATCTGAAGCTTCTTGTATAATACTTTATGACTTGTATTGGTTTCATTACGAATACTTGACAAGAGCCAAAACCAAATTAATAATTGTCACACTTCAAGGAAAGGAAAGGTACATTGTACTTTTTCAGAATAAAAGTCAATATGTTTTCTAATTTATTTTTCCTTTACAGTCCATTTTCAAGGTTAATAAAGAATCATTGGAAAGGAAAACATGGTGACAAAAAGTGTAAAGAACAACGGAAAAGATACGCACTCCTATTTGACGAAAAATTACATTGTGAATTCAAAGGAAACAAGTCTAAAATTCAGGTGTTGATTAGGAAACTTTTCATTGATTCGTTAAACAGGCGAATGTTCCTTTTCCAACCGGGAATGATATTTCCGGATGTATTGGATTTAAAGCCAAGTGCGTTTTTGAAAACGTTACGGGCTGGTGGAGACTTTCAAGCAATACGTTCGTCCATCAACAGTATCTGATTACCATATTTACTCTCATAAAAGAGGATAGTAGTAACCATCTAGTATCACAAAATATTTGTAACAATTTGCCATAAAAAATCATCAGTTACTTAATGTTATGTTGTATGTATTTTATTTTTCAATAAAGTGACCACTGACAATCAATTTTTACGCGACTTACAATCATAAAAGTAATTGATTAGGTAATTGAGTTTTCATCAAGGAAATTCAAAAACAACTATTTCCTAATTCTATTCATTTTCATCTATTGACTTCATAAGTATACATTATTTATTTGTACGTCAAAGCCGTCAAGGCGTACAGTAAATCTACATTCATGCTTTTAAGAAATCCTTTGTTAAAAATCTGTCAAAGGATAGTTGCGCTTTTAGAAAATATTTTGTGTCGAAAGTGTATACATCTGTAATTCTTTTCTTACAGACTTACAGTATACTGATTTGCTACAAACAGTATGAAGGTCCAATTCTTCATGTAAGTTTTGATATCACTTAGATTTCATGGATTTCACACATTTTATTTACCTAGGTTACTTTTGTTTGCTAATTATGCAACATCTAAGATCATTGACGGTGACCATCCTGAAATGCGAATTTGGTCATGGTTTCAAGATGACACTTTCAATGAGGTCAATTTGTTGCTCTACACTTCACAAAATAATCCGTTGACATTCAAGCTTGATGACGACAAAAATGACGTAGCAAAACGATTTTTGGACCATGGATTTGATGCAAATAGGCCAACCAAGATCTTGTCGCATGGTTTCACGGATGATGGAAACCGATTTTGTAGTGAATTCATTGAAGCTTATGGAGCAAGTACTTGGGACGTCAATCTGATATGTCTTGATTGGGGTAAGTATGCAGACACTGACATGCCAATCTATATCAGAGCCGCCAAAAACGCCATCAAAATTGGAACTCAAATTGGCCAAAAAATCGTTTCCAATTTGCTCCTCAAAACTTTGAATCAAAATCCCCAATTGATTCATGCTATTGGACATAGCTTGGGAGCTCATTTATCCGGACATATTGGTAAACATTCCGGCCTCAAAATCGGCCGGATCACCGGTCTTGATCCGGCCAGACCTTATTTTGAAAATTGGGTCCATTCGGCGGAAAGACTGTCCAAGACCGATGCGGACTTTGTCGATGTCATCCATACCAATTCCGGACACTTGCATGAAGGCTGTTTATCCATGCCTTGATCGGTCGGTCATGTGGACTTTTATCCCAATGGTGGTGTACACATGCCTGGATGCACAGATAAGGAACCAGGATGGTGGAATCTACATTGGAATTATTACCAATGCATCGCTGATTTGGCCAGTGGAGCATGTAGTCATATGAGAGCCGCGTCTTACTATGCTGATTCGATCCGGCATCGAAATGATCCAAAATACTTTTTGAGCCAAAAATGTGCGAATTACCAAAGCCATTGCACTAATGATGGTCCATTACCCATGGGTGAAAGATTGCAACCAGCGATGTAAGATTTTTATAACTTTTTGTAAAAGGAAAAAAATGTCAAATTTTCGTGATTTTTTTCAGGGTCAAAACCACAGGTTTGAAATATTACCTACAAACCAATCCTGTTGCTCCTTTCAACATCTGAAATAAAAATCAGTTTCCTCGGTTTGACATTTCAATTCTTGCGAAGTGTGTATCGCAACAATTTACTAGGGATCACGCAACCTACTGCATAATTTTGAACGATTTAAGACGCGACGCTTTCAATATCAACCGAATTTATTTTCTATAATATTTTGAATCCAAGTTAATGCAAATCTCAAATCAACAAAGTATCCAATGATTTCTTCTTGACCATGCCAATCCTGGGGACAAGGCAAGTCTTCAAACTCTCTTTGAAGAGCAAAGGAAGCAATACCAACCAATTTCCATTGGTTTTTCTTGGTTCTTTTCATCAATGGTCCACCACTATCTCCAGGAACAATGTGTCCTCTTGAACAAAGTTGATCAAATTGAACATTGTCATACTCGGCTTGAAAATACTCAGTGAATTCTTTGTATTTGGCAACATCACACAAATCTCGTCGATCATGAAGAACTTGTAACTGAAATTCAGTGTAGCATTGTTGATTGGTTTCTAAATTCAATTCAACTTCTTTGTAATTGTCATGTCCGAATCCATGGAATTCCACTTTTTTCCCGACTTTTTTGGACTTGGATAATTGGATTGGTTGGATTTCTACTGGATGTTCAAGCAATAGAATGGACAAATCAAGGTCATAGTGATCATGGACATAAGTTGTCCGAAAAGGTTGTCCTTTCAAATGGTCAACATTGGCGAATTCCACATGTGCTAAAGCATCAATTGCACAATGTTTGGCAGTTAAAATGTGTTTCGGGGAGATCAGGACTCCGGCACATACCACAGCGTTGCTGGAAGAGTCGTAATGTAGTCGAACTGTCCATTGGTTGTGGTTTTGGTCTCCAATGGTTATTGGTACAATTGTAAGCAAAATACAAAGTTTCATCAAGGATGCTTTGATCATTTTGATTGTTTGAAGTTTGGATGCAAGTTACAAACTGATGCAAATTGGGAAAAAGCGGGAAATGTACGTACATCTTAGTGGCGCCAAAGTCACCAATGACATCACAAAAAATGCCCCCAAAAATCGCCAGTTCGAGTACGTTGGTTCCTACAAACCATTCGAATACAAAATTGTTTAGTTTTGAATAAACTTTTGGTTCAAAAACACAAGTGAATTTTTTGCAAATACAATTTTGAGTACAAATTGAAAAATTCTCGTCAAATTGCAACATGGAAATTAGGGTGGATGGACTCTATATATGAACGCTTGCATTATTGGACACAAATATGTCATCAAATCACTGTTATACTGAAAAAACATCAATTTGAATAGTAAAGCCAAAGATGGATTGACTATTGGACATAGCGTTAGGTACATACATTCTTCTTTATAACTCTGGTAACTCTGAAGTCAATCTCGACTTGTTTCCTTTCCAAAATCTGGTAACGCTGTTACAAACGCTACTAGCTCACTGACCAGTGCGAATTTCAATCAATAAGTGTGAATCGTTTTACCTATCATTACGAAAGTATCCACCAAAGCATCAACATGGGTTGTTTTTCATCAAAAACTAAAAAAGAAATCGAAATGAAGAATCGGCAAGAAATATTGAATGCCCAATACAACATGAGATTGATGGCCAAAGAAATGAAGAAAATGAGTTGCGAAATCGAAAAACTCAATAAGTTAACTGAAATCCAGCAACAGCAACACACATTGGAGAGCGAAATGGCTGAAGTCAATATGGAGATTCTGAAAAGAAAGATTGCAGCTTTGGAAAAGGACATTGCAAATGTTGGGTCACCAGGCGCTTCAAGTCGAACCGATACATCTTGGTCGAATTATTCAAATTCCCGCAATTACAATGTAAGCGATTCTGAGTCTTCCTATTCCGAAGATTCCTATATTTTCTATTCAAACAAATAATTTTATTATTTAATCTTTCCCAATAAAAGTATTACAAAAAGTATACATCTTGCGCTATTTTATTTCATTTCGAACGTTTTTGGGGTCAAAAATTCTATTTCAAACGTTTTTGGGTGAAAAAGTCTGCATTAAGAGGTTGTGTGATAAGGTCAAAAAGTGCTACCAGAACTCCTAACCTTTATATTTGGTTATGTTGTAAAATTAGACATTTTGTTCAAAAAAGAGCCAAAACTAGGTACATTTCATTCCACTTCTATCTGGAAACACAGTCTGACCCGGTTTGACCTTCACTAAATAGTTTAGGCATCACTTTTTGAGCATCATAACAATGGCAACGTTTGACGTTTCTGGTTTATTTTTTTGGTTTTTACTGAAAAGTTGTGTGTTATATCAAGATCTGAAAGTTTATTTCACAATTTGAGGAGACTTAGTATTCAAACTGCTTGAAGATAAATTAGATACAGAAGATGATTTCCTGTTCATCATCAATGATTTCTTGTTCCAATAACCAATGGAAATCCAATAGATGATTTCAATCAAAGATATCAAACTGCATCCTAAACAAAGTCCCAGTAATCCACCTACTTGACTGACATAGTCAAAAGTATTCATTCTTGGTGACCTCACCAGTTCTTTGGCAACATGTTTGGGAAAGTAGAATGTAGCTACAGCTATGTCTTGTTTGTAAGCATTGTAGTCTTCTTGAAGATCAAAAATCATATCTTTGGGGTATCTCCTGCTTGGAGATTGTATTTGCTCAGTGATGTAATCTGGTAATTTGTCATATTTTCCATAAAGATCTTGGACCTGTATACCCCACATTTGGGGTACAATGGGTTCACCAAGGTGACATAAAGTAGATAACCCAAGGTTGGCAGAATCACATCTTCTGAAAGGAGCTGAAGTGACTTGAACTTCATAATCTGTTCCTCCACATTTGGGTAGACAAGATTCTGACCCAACAATCTTAGTCATATCAATTTGTCTAAAGATGGTCAAAAATTGATGTTGTTCATATGGTGTACAAATCCTCATAGTTTCTGTCTTAGGAAAGTTCCAGGGGGTACATGGACCCAACTCTTTCATTGTTAGATTCATTAAGCATTCCATCCAGCAACTATTGACTGAATAGTTACTAAATAAATGCAAGTCAAATTCATTGTCAAAGTAACAATTTCTTTGATATGGTTCCAAGTCTTCCAATGAGTCAGTGGTGAATGTGACCATTGGTTTGATAGCTACATGAGTTTCTTGTCCAGGACTGATTAGAATACTGTCTGCCAAAATAAATGGAAATTCATCTTTTGGAGTAACTGTAGCTTGAACTCCATGGTAATCCTGGTTGAGTGTGGATGGTTTTAAAAACTCAGAGTTCAAGTCAATCACCACAGTCAAACCATTCAATTTTCCTTTCATGGGTGTTAGATCAATTTCAGTTTTGTCAATGCTGGATCTGGACCATAAATGACTACTTTTGGACTTTTTTGGTTGGTGGTATTTGTAAAAGTTGGTTTCAATGGTTTCAATGGTTTTAGCATAGCTTGAACTCTTTAGCATTTTTGGCATTGAGGCATGATTAAAAGAACAACAAAAACCAACATCTGTTGGAACCAATTTAAAAATATCTTGACAGGCAACCACCAAACCTTTCCAAGTACAATACTTTATAAAATGGTTGCATGGTTGACTTGTAAACCAGAGCAAAGTTAACACCATTTTCTGTGCCTTTTCAGAACTGAAATCCATTCTTGAAAATTGTTGTTGTAACTCATTTTCAATGACATGCATCAAATTCTCAAGTTCTTCTTGTCTGTCAGGATTGAGAATGATGTCTAAGATTGGTCTGGAATCATTTGAATCTTTCATTTTCCATAAGATTTCCGTTTTAATCAATGCATGGAAATCAATGGTCATATCACGCAGAAATGATTCTAAATCCAAGGAATTTGGCCAGCCTGGTATCTGACTTTTGACAAAATGAGTCAATATTTGATTTTGATCTTTCAATTTCATATCTTCTATGGACTTTTTATTGGATCCATTGCTCCAAAAATTGTTCCATTCCTCATGCAGCAATTGTGGCAACATTGAAGGTAGGTCATTTAAATTGTTACCTAAAAACCAAGGTTTAAAATTGTGTTTGAATGAAGAAACGCCATCACTGCGCCGCCGCGCAGAGGTTTGCCGTGCCAGTACAACAACGGCGTAGCGCACAGTGGTTTGCCGTGCCAGTACGACACCGACACAGTGCAATGTTTATGACCTAAGTAAGTACATACCTGAACCACAGATTGTAATAACTGGAAAATCTAGATCAGCAATGGGTTTTTCTGATGTTCCAATTGTAATCAAAACAGGGGAATCTTTCCAAGACTTGTAAATACTGACAGAAGCAAAGATGGCCAGAATTGAAGTTATCAACAGGACCAAAAACCAAACAATTCGATCTAACCAATGGGATTCTCTATTCAAAATGTATCGGATGCCATGAATGGTGGATACATCTGCATATTCACCAACAATTTCATTTATAGGACTTTTGTAATCCTTCATACTCACCTTTGTCATTACAACTAAAGTGTCTAAATGGCCATGAAAAAGGCCATTTAGACATTTAATCATGTTTTATTCAAGAGATACATTATTTTTGCAGTTTAAACAACATCTGTCACTATGTCTAATTACAGTATTAATTATGTATTCTGTGAATTTTTCAAGGGTCATTATACAAGACAGTTCCAGAAAAGTTTCCACCTTTTATAATACTACCATCTGTGTCCCAGACTAATGTGACCAATGGAACCGACCAGTTTACTTGATGTAAAGCATGCACACCACTAATTTTGTCCATTTCAACCATTGTAGAACCATAACCAACGTTCACAAAGAATTTGTCACAACAAGATTCCGTCTTTTAAAAAAAAACCTTATAAAGTTGACAAACTCTATTTTCAAATAAGACTTACTTCCATATCTGATAAAGTTAGAGTGAATGAGCCACCAGGATTAGCATTGTAAATGACCCATTGACAAAGTTGCTTGTGATTTTGCATAATTTCAAATTCCAAACTCCAGCCTGTGTATGCATCATAAAAACCAGTATTGGTACAATTATCAAATTCATCTTGGCTTCCAATACTTGGTCTAAAGTCTGTAAAGCAAAGTCTTAAAAAAGTTCCATAAGAACCCTCAATACTTTGACAAACCCTCAAAAATATGAGACACCATCAAAACTTTGACAAACGCTCAAAACTTTGTCAACCCTTCAAAACTTTGACAAACCCTCAATACTTCGACAAACCCTCAAAACTGTGGCAAACCCGCAAAACTTTGACACCCTATCAAAATGTTACAAACCTACCATACTTATATGGATCTTTTAGCATCATTATACTGGAATTTGTAGTAGAAGGCAAGTCATCCAATTCATTTGTGGCATCAAATCGACCAATACAACAAGCCATACCAACTAAGACATAAAAGTGACAATGTTCCGACAAATAACATCTTGTAGCACAATCATGAGCACTGTAATCTAGATACATTTCATAGACAAAACCAAGCCAAACATGTGATTGAAATCTAGTATCTTCTTGAAATAGATCTAAAATATCTAGATTGTAATTATCTTGATTGGTTCTAAAATAGATGTATCGAGAATCTGTATCGGAGACAGTTGATACAGTTGTGGAAAAATTGCCTAACCAGCAGAAGGGTTGGTACTTAAAAACAAAGTATTCACAATTTTCATCTTGGTTACACTCAATAAGGCATTCATATTCGTAAGCAACATCGATTTCTGTATAAATGTATTGTGCCCAACGAGTACCAGTAGTTTTTTCACCAAAACCACGATACAACCGATCCATATTTATATTTCCCTGGACACTACTTGCTCGGACACTTTCATTCAAGGCAGAATTTCCTACAGCTAGAAAAGAACCTAGAATACATCTAGATGTATCCATATCTATCAGAGCAAAGGTGCACTCAAAGGGGTCCGGATACTGAAACAGACAATGTGCCATACATTCTTTGTCATAATCAATATTGGGTACAATCCAAAGTCCAAAATTGTTCCATTTTTCACTTGCAAGGTTGTATGTAGTGTAATTTTCCACGATTGTATTAGGTCCGATATGTATTTCATATGTATCTGTTGGTAAAGTGTAAGTAGTGTTGCTTGTGATTGAAAATGTTCCTAAGTAGCATAGTCCATCAGGTTGGGTTTTGATCAAGAAATCACAATTTGTATCCTCAAAGAGGCATTTTAGTACACAATCAATTTGGTCTGAGTTGTATGCTGTTGCATAATACAGATGTGTAGATACATTTGATTTGATGTCCGTCATTTTTACCATTTTTGATGCTAAGATCTCATCAGTTTTTCCTAATGATTATTCAAAATATAAAATACTATTTAGCATAGGGTGGGCCCTAATTGAAAAAGTTACTAGAATCAGCAATATTGCTTACCTGTATCAAAATACAATTTCGTATCTCCATTCGAATCAATCTCATTTGAAAATGTCTCATTAAGTTGAGCAATGTAACATTTTTCATTTTCAAAAGCAAAGAATTCACACTAATGAAAAATATCGATTAATGAATTTTCATTATTTTTCAGTGGTTTATACTCACAATCAAAGCATGGATACAAAAAGATGCGCATTCGAATTTGGTATTTGCGTGACTAATTTCTAAATTGACATATTTAGTCCATTGAAAATTAGTCATTTCAACATTTTTGAAAATCTTGTTAGCAAAATTCGTCGGTAATAAAATAATGAGAAGAACAAAGCAGATAGCCTTCATTTTCGCAACTAAAAACTTTTACAAGAGAGAACTTTCAAAAATGCACCAATGTTCTATCATAATTAAAAAGTTGAGCAGTACATAATTACATTAAAACTTTGAACACCAAACTTTTATTTGCATCAAGCAACTTTACACATTGTTTGGAAATCACTTAAAAAGTATCATGCGGCTGATTCTCGCAACTTTTTCAATTAGGGCCCACCCTATGCTAAACAGTATTCAGAATTCTATTTTTGAGAGTAAAGATATTTGAGCTTTCGCACGCACCCAAAAAATCAGAATTAAAAAATATACTCAATCAATTTTGGGGCCAAAATTCAAATGAGACATTTCTCTTCATTTTCACACACAGCATAAATCTAGAAACTCAATCTAAAAAATCCACAAAACGAGGCAAAATTCATGATTAAACAGTTGCATTTTGGACCATTTTTGGCGCGAAAATTCAAATAGCTTTGCTCTCAAAAATAATATTTGGACTATTTTTTAAAAATATGTACATTATTTAATTTTAGGGTGGGTCCTAATTTGAAAAGTTGATAGAACCAAACTCAATTTTTTTGTAATTGCCTGGAACCAAAATCCATTGATTGGTTCTGATTGGAAGTCAAAACCAGGCACCCAGTAAAACGAGGGGGTGCCTGAATCTGCAATGGGAAGAAAGGAAAGTATGAGAAGACTCAGAGTCTTGCTCTGCTACTCTCTTGTGCTCGGTCCGTTGCCGTTGCCTCTCCTGTTCTGCGGCTACTCGAGCTCCGTGCACTTTATGCGCTCCTGTCTCAGCATTGGCCAACGGGCGAGTGATCCCCGTAAGGGAAGCCGATCACCAATGGCCGATCCAATAAAATCGATACATTTCCAATACTTTTGTCCCTCCAACGATGTTCTGTAGGCCTAATCAGGCCGGTGCCCGCGTGTTACCTCGATCGGGATGCACTTTTGCATTTACATATGAGGGCGCGTTTTCTCCCTCCTTTCTCTTTGCTGAGCTCCATCTCAGTTCTGCGCGCCTGCCCAGAACTGTAGCCTTTGCGATCCGAGGTCTTTGTTTGAAACACGCAGTCGTTAGTTCACAGATTCTCCACTGGCGCCACTTTCGCACTAGATTTCTCGACCTACTTAAACTAAAAGAGCCAAAAGGTTGAAGAAAAATGCCAAAATTACAAGACTGAAAACGCTTTTTAGATCTAAGACCGCGATTCAGATTAAACCAAGACAATGTTTGAAAAACTAGCAGCGCCCCTGGTGACCAAAAATACAACCAAAATGCAAAGTTGATTGGAATATTCAAATCTTTTAGGACCGCGATAGTGAAGCTATATTGCGGTCAAAAATGTACTTTCTGGTACCTCCTTATCTAGGAACTCTGCGACTGCCACATTCCTTCACGCATGCGTTGAAGCCGCGCACGCGCGCCTCCCTTAGTGTTACGCGCTCCTGTGTACGGGTGTGATAGCTTTTCATCGCGGTCGATGGCCGTCGCCGTTTTCCATGCCTGTTGAGCTCCGACGGCGTTTTGCGCTCCGCATACGAGTCGGACCATCATTGGTCTCTGCGAGTTCTTTGGCCAATAAAGGTGCGAGAGCGGGGGAGTCCAATCCGATGACGAGCACTGAGAAAACGCCACCAATCACCGACAAACCAACACTTTCTCACTAGGCCCACTTGCGAATGACAATCTAGGATTGATTAATCAAAATTAGACAAGATTTTTGGCGTGAAAATTCAAACATCTATACTTTGAAAAGTTTGAAAATGTAGGGAAAAATTCGGGGTAACTGTAAAATACTGTTCTGTCACTTTGAATTTTCACGCCAAAATTGGTGGATGAAAATGCACTTATACATTGCAATGTTGATTTTGGGCGTGAAAACTCAAATATCTTTGCTTTAAAAAAGTAAACTCGACTTATGAACGCCTGTATTAATGGACACAAAGGTGTCATCAAATTACTGAACAGCTCCAGGATGATATACAAAAGTGCTCAAGGTATCGAGCAGAAGCTGAAGATGTACTGAAAATAAGCTTCATTCATCTAATATGATAGTCTAAAGTAGGTTTTTATTTTTCAACTCGCAATCCGTCGCCGTGGTAACTCATTCATAATCTCTATCGAATTCACTAGATGGTAATCCCTTTGGGAATANGTAGGTAGTGGTTTCGCTCGCTACGCTCGCTCAACCACAGCGTACGGCCCCCTTCTCAGATTTTCGGGGAGGACGCCCCTACTTAGATTTTTTTTCAATTTTTTTAAAACTTTTAGGAATGTTCTCGCTTCGCTCGATCTTCTTGTCAAAAAAGATCCAATTTTAGCCATTTTGGCGCGAAAATTCAAAGTATTTGAAAAGTACCTGGTAGCATTTTCCGTCTGTATGTTTGGCGGAAAAGAAGGGGCATGTACAGGTTGGCTTCCGGCTGACTTCATCCAAAACCAATCTGCAATAAAAGATGTCAATTATGGAAATGGAAACGGAGACATGACATGAAAAAGAAGTCACAATGAATGCAAAAAAAATCATCATCATCTATTGCACTAGTAGTCATTGCGCTAGAGTCAATGCTGATCGCCAAAGCAGCAGCAGCGGTGAAAAAAAATCGTGCGCGCAAGGACATTGGGATTCGTATAAAAAACATTTCCGATACACATAAATTCTACATTCTGCATTGATCTAACTATACTAAAATCTAATTTAGATGTCCAAAGTTGTAATGCGGTGCATTTTAAAACTTTGGAAATTCGAGTAAAATTTTTTTAGGAATTTTCTCGCTTCGCTCGAACAAGCTCTTACCTGTGCCCATCAGGACAAGGTCCTTGTTGAAATTCTCTGTAGCAAAGGCCATTTTCCGGCCAATACAAATGGTACTTTTTGCAGGTACACTCGTATTGATTGGATTTGCGGTCTAATTGCAATTCATAACCGGCCGGGCAGGTTTTATGAAAGCCCAATTCTTCTCCAAGAGCTGAATTACAAGACAACACTGAGATAAGAAGGATCAAAAGCCACATTTTGACTCTTATTTTAAAAGGTACTACTACTCGGGCTCCATTCTGAATGACACTAAAATGACCTGCTCGAGACTCGAGTTGGATTTGGATTTTTCAGACTGATCCGTGCGCCACCGCTCTTTGCTCTTCGGGTGCATCAAAGTACTGCACTCTATACAACTTGCTGGAAGAAGGTTTTGCCTAATGGTTTTCATTTAAAATAAAAAATCATTATCACCAAAAAATTGCAATAAAAGCGAGTGTAGCGGGCTACGGATTTTTTCTTTTGAAAGAACAAAAAAATACTCATTACTAATTATAGGTGATCTTCAATGTTGGTAAAATAAAATATTTGTTTATTTGGCTATGAGTATTTACAATTTACATATATCAAATTTCTTAATTGTTATCTTCCGAATATCCACTGCAATGCCCTTTCGAACAATAGGGTGACGGGGATGTTGCAACTGAGGGTGATGGTTAATTGCCTCATCGTCGTATTGTTGTTCCTGGAAGAATTTGAGAAATTGATATTCAAAGTCGTTTGGATTGTCAAGAGGCTATTTGTCAGTCGCGCGTCGAAATGCAGATTTGTGACAAGTCCGTTTAGTGTAATTATTAGAGAATTTTCCATTTTCTGTAAATAAGATTCAATGAGAAAACCTTTCATTTGAAAATACTGTTTTGTAACTAAAAACCACCAAAAAGGCCCGAAAAGTGGGCAAAAACTCGACTCGACTAATGAAGGATTATCCAATTATGAATTGACCGAATTGACCCAATGGTAATTTTAATTTTTTTTTTTTAGCGAATAAAATCAAAATGACTAGAAAATGGGGCGGGGCAGCTCATCTATACTCAAACCGCGAACTACTCTCATGGGAGCAAAGCATAAATGAAAAGAGTTTAATCCTGGGATTCCCAATAATCGAGAATCCCATCATATAAAAAGCCATCCCATCATTAACTTATATTCAGTTAAATTCGCATCTTTGTATCGTCAACATCTCTGTCCAGTTGTCATGGAAATCTTCATGATCATCACCATTTTGTGTTTTTTCGCTACTCAACTTCAGGCCAATCCTTTACCAACTCCACAAGCTTTGACATTTGAGGACCTTGGCACCGAATTCGACAAAGTCCTAAAGATTCAAAAAGAAGACCAAACCTTCAAAGATGGATTAAAAGTAATCGGAGAAACCATTGATGATATGATTGATCATCCAATTGAAACATTGGACCAAACCTTCAAAGAAGTGGCAGATAAAATCGAAGAAACCCTTGATGATCCTATTGAAAAAGTTGATGAGGTGACTAAAGACTTTTTTCAGACAGTCTACGACTTTGCGGAAAATGCTTACAACAAAATCAAAAATGGACTTGTTAGTTTGTTTGGTTGAAAATAAAGGATTGATGAATCATCAGAGAGTTTATTGTTGCCAATTTTACCCTCTTTTTGGAAATTAGATTGGTTGTGTAATATCTTATGGGTCTTGCTTTTAACTTTACTGCATTTTGGCATTTATTGAGAATCAGGTTAAAAGTGCTGGTAGCACTTTTTGACCTTATCGCATCACTTCTAATGCATCATTTTTGGAATATTTTTATGCGGAATACATAGCATAGGTCAAAAAGTATATTTCAAAGTTTCCCTAGTTTGCTGATGATGACGTCAATGCAAAGCTTGTTTTTGGCGTTCAAAGTAAAATTGGGTAAAATACATATGACTCTGCTGCCAACTATTTGTTAACTATTAATAAATTAGGGTCTCTGTTACGAAAGGTTAAGGGTTAACAACAAACAGGCTAGCAACAGCAATGCATCGGTTAAGTACTTAAAAAAAGCCTTGAAGGCCTTCAGGGGGGGGTGTTTACATATTCATTTCATTTACATAAGGACAATGAATATAAAGTAGTGGCCTTCATAAAACCTACATCAGTTTGAGGGTAACCATGAAGCCTGATATACCTAAGTGGACCAATTGGGTTGTCCTAATGGTTTTAGTAGGTTACACTGTCTATATGGTCATTCCCCCAACCATTGACCTCTTTGGACATTCAACTCTGACTGTGACAACCAATGAAGAAACCAAGGATAAGACCCAACCATTCAAGTGGCCTTCAGTGGTGGTTTGCAAGAATCCAATTATCAAGGACAAGGTTTCTTATGATACTTTTATGAACCAAGTTTACCAAGGAAACTTTGATTTAAAGGCCGAAAAAGAGGCCTTTTATACTGAGGCTACCGACTACTTGTACCAGATTTCTGTGTCCCCTGAATTTCATACAGTGATGTTTACTAATCACAGTCTGAGATGGCCTTTGGAACCTCCCTATGTACGGATGTTTGTATCCGAGTATCAGTACAATGGGTACTGCATTGAAATCTCCTTGGAAGCAATCCGGAAAGAGAAGGTCAAGAGAGGCGAACTTGAGGACACTGAGGTTGACACTACGTTTACTACTGTGTTATGGTTAAAGGTAAGCTTATATTGGGTATTGGTATCAAGGTTACTCACAAGTAATTCACAACTTTCTCACAACTCACTCACAATCTACTCACAACTAATTCAACTCACAACCTATTCACAAGTAGCTCACAAGTAACTCACAAATTCCTCACAAGTTACTCACAAGTTACACACAAGTTACTCACAAGTTACTCACGAGTTACTCATGAGTTACTCACATATTATTGATAAGTTACTCACAACTAAACCTACTCACTAGTTACTCAGAAGTTATTCACATATTTCTCACAAGCTACTCACAAGTTACTCACAAGTTATTTATAAGTTCCTCACAATCTACTCACAACTTACTCACAATTAACTTGACAATTAATAAGGAATTTTCATTTCAGAGTATTGAAGGTGACAAATCGTACAACGTCATCGATATTATCGAGGATGGGGAAACAAGTCTGATGACAACCGGTGGAACCCTCTTAAAACTGGCAAATAATCATGTGGCAATTTACACAGTGGAATTTGAAGAAAAACATCGAATTCAGAATTGTCATCAGTTTTCAGATCTGATGACTAATTGCATATTGAACAACCTCAAGAAAAAACATGGAAACAATACTTTTATGCAATACGTGGACATGGTACTTTCACGAGTTTCCGGATTTGAGCATTTTGCCAAGTACACTGGTTGTCTCCAACCCTGTCAACGAACCGTTTACAAATTCAATGAATACTTTTCGGCCCCAATTGAATTTACCAACAATCCAGAAGCACAAGAACCCTTTCCTCAGGACCAAGATGGTCAACCATTGGGAACTTTGCTGTTGATTAATCATGTCAAGCAAGCTACATTTGCCAAGCATCTGGAACAATACCAATATGATATCCAATCTTACATAGCGGACGTTGGTGGAATATCCGGGATATTTTTAGGGTTTTCATTCTTATCTTTTTATGAAATCCTAGTTCATCCGATTATTCAAAAATTGTTTAATTCTAAATTAAAGTAGAAAATTCAACTTTTCGGAATGAAAATCTGCCAATTCTCGCAACCTATCTCTACACTCATTGACGATTTCAAATGAGATTGCCAAACAAGTTTCTTTGTTTTTCTAACCTCAAAAAATATTTTGCATTTGTCATCATGACAAAAACAGATTCATGACTAATTCTTTGGAACTACAGTAGATTACTTATTTAGCGCCCCTCTCCTAATTAACGTCCAATTCCTAATTAACGCCCATTATAAAAATATGTACTTCTTTGTAAGAATTGACGCCCATTTCATTATTATATCCTAATTAACGCGCAAATTATTATTAACGCCTGGGCGTTAAATAAGTGATCTACGGTATTCAGTATTATCGAGTATAACCCAATTTTCACGAACACTTGTCCAGCTGTTAAGCTAATCCTTGGAAGACATTTGCTCTAAGATCTAAAGTGCTTTCACGCACCCATCAAAGCCTGTTCAACACTGATTTTACACCCCACAAAATTCAACAAAATTCAAACTGCTGTTGCTTGGAGGACCAAATAAAACAGAGAGTGTGCAAGACAGTATGAGCAAGAAAACATTATGAGTTGAACAGTGAACACGCAAGCGATGCACATACCCTCCATACTATTGAACATTTTTCTTTCTCCAATTTTGTTGGAATGTAAATAGAGAAAATGCATCCCGAATCACTATGTTTTGAAAATCACCAAGAAATGTCTCATTTTCAAATTTCGCGCCAAAAATAATGTATTTGGACTCCATTTATGAACATTGAACGCTTGCATTCATGTACACAAAGATGTCGTCAAATTCCCTTAAAAGGTAAAAAGATTGATTTGAATGGTAAATACATAAGTGGATGAACTCAATTTATGAAGGCTTGTATAAATGGACAAAAAGATGTGGTGAAATTTTTATTCAGACTTTTTTTCGTGATTTTCCAACACTTTGCTCAATGCTGATGCTCTATGTAAGCGAGACTAGAGTTTGGCGACATCTAGCAAAGCAGTGGCACTAGTGCCGCAGCGTAGAACTTTGGCCAAATGCAGTTTTTCTTTAGGCAAAGGAGGTCATTTGGTAAGTTTTTCTTTGTAAGTTTGCTTGTCAATCTTCCTATCTTCCTTTCGCTTGCTTGCTTGGGAAATTCCCAGACATTCCTTCTTCGCGATTATGTTGTTGTTTCGAAGAAGAAAAAGAGTTCAAAACCTTGCAAATCTGTCTTTGAAAGCATTTACGAGGTGGAAAATGTTCGGCTTCTACATTCATCGATGACAAATGAGTCTTTCCTCGCACCTTTAAAAATGAGGTTAATGTCCCAAAATAATGATTTAGGCCACCATTCATGCCACCGTTCAAGCGAGAGACTACTCTAAAGTCTCGAATAAAGATACATGTACGACCCGTATTTTTGGAGAAAAAAAAATCACAGAAAAAAATTTCTCATTTTTTTTGTGCGCCGCAAAAATTATTTCTATTGATTGTCTTGAAAAATGAGTCCCTGTATGAAGTAAAATCATTGAATAAGACAATCAATAGAAA
>LT727959.1:303281-322299 GCA_900157175.1 Oithona nana
AATTTTCAAAAAAAAAAAAAAAATGAAAAAATAGGAAAAATAAATTTTTTTGTAAATTTTTTTTTACAAATTTTTTTTTTGCTTTATTTTTGTAAATTTTTTTGCAATTCTTTTTGAAGCTACAAAAAGAAAAGCATTTTTTGTTGCAATGCAATGGTGACTTGACAACATAAAGGCAAAGTTACTTGCAAAAATGTGCACCTAATGCAGTAATCCAGTAAGCAATTCTACTTTTTTTTTGTAGTACACCAAGTTCTTCCCAGAATTATTTTACTTCCTTAGATTGCATGGCTTTTCATCATTAGCTAAGGAGACACACACATCATTATCGATTCTCTTTGTAAAACGTGCAAGTAAAGTTGCTCTCTCCACAGAATTCGATAAAGGCCTTGAAGGCTGAGATATGATCTTGTGCAACAACATCGACTACGACGACATCAGGAATTTAAAGTAACATAAGAACTACAACGGCGGTCACTTGATCATTTTAATGAAAGCGGAATGTAGGCATGAAAAGAATTTGTTTTATTAGACTTGCTACTCCTCCTACTAACTCTTGAGTCTTGTTTCAAGGACAAGTCAATCTATTTTGTTCAACATGAAGTCATTTTCAATTACCTAGAAAACGACTTCTTTAGTGTTATTTAGAAATAGTAGGAATTTTCAAAAAAAAAAAAAAAAAAAAAATGATAAGAAAAAAAAAAGAAAAGAAAAAAACGGAAAACGGAAAAAAAATTGGTAAAAAAAGATGTAAAAAATGTAAAAAAAAAAAAGAGAAAAAGAGTAAAAAAAGATACATAAATGAAAATAAAATGAAATGAAAAAAAAAAAAAAAAAAAAGATTTAATAAAATAAAATGAAAAAGTAGAATTTTTGGGCTTCTAAAAATAATGAGTAAAACATTTTGTAAACTATTTTTTGCTTTTTGACGAACCCATTGCAGTAACTCATGTTCAATTAATTGATGGCCAAGACGGAAGATGAGGTCCCTTGCTGCGTTATGAGCTCAGTAGGGACTAACTCAAAAACTACTCCCTTCAAAAAACAAGAACATTGTTATTTCTAAGAGAATAGTGCTTTGAAATTGAGCAATGTCTGTCTTATCGGGTCGCTTGGAATGGCAGGCCATTTCAAGCTCAATGGAGACGTTCATTTACCTGGAAAATGGGCTACAATCTTATCTCAATGCAACATTCCCTTCTTTAGGAAAGTCGTGCAAAAATTCCATCAGATGCTGCTGATATCGATGTAATATTATATAGGTCATATGTGTATGTAGACTTGACATGTGACAAATAAGGCATTGCATATGAGGGTAGGACATAAAGTATGAAAGTCATTAACCTTCTTTTGAGCTCCAAAACCGTGAGATATGATAGCAGTTCACGCGAAGAAAAATGAATGCGCGCATTTTCATTATAAGTAAGTGCTACACACTAGACCAAAAATACATTTTTTTGTCCATAAAGTCAAATTTGGATACTTTTTGATATATTTGAATTTTCACGCCAAAATTGGAAGATATTCTTGAAAAGTACCAAAAAATTGAATTATTGAATTTTCGGACAAAAATCAAAGTTTTGATACAGTGTGATGTAGTAGTGCTTCGGTTTTTCTTTATTTTTGAGAACTTCTTGTTAATACTTTGTTAACAATAGTTTAGAGTTACATTTTCTTCTTTTTTTGTACGTATCACGAGATGATAATATAGATCATAGTAGCTGAAGCTCGGTTAAAAGTAATAAAAAGATAATCGTTGAAAAATAGACGATAATAAACGCGCACGCGACATAGCTTAGCGCGCGCGATTGTAGTAGGTTAAATGACATAACAATTTTTTTTGTAGTAGGTCAAAATTGTCCCGTTTGATTGTATCATCCACTTGACCTCTAGGTGGGAGGACTTCCTTCAACGAATTGTTGCACCGTTATTAGAGACAATAGATTGAAGAGGACCAAAATTGGAGACATTTTGCATTTCTGATGTTGCCATATTTAGTTTAGGGATAGAAACACCCACTCAACCTCTCTTTTTAAGGTGGTCTATACTGGTCTGCCATAGCTGAACTAAACCGGTAGGTGGCGTTGCTGTATTAGACTACATCAGCTCTAGCTGAGTTTCCACTGTTGAGCAAGATTTTGTTGACAAAGTTGACAATTGCTCGGGCAGGTTGATCAGGGTCTTGTTCAGCAAATAGATGACATTGATTAGTTCCTCTAGAAGCAGATTTTCTGGCCACAAAACCAAAGATTCTTTGACTGGTTTGACTGGTTGAGTCTTGCTTGATGGACCATCGGCGATCTTCAGAATCAATGCCACAAAATGAAATGGCAGTGGTGTTGTAATGTTTTCTGAAAAACAATTTTCGGCCATGATCAGTCAAGGTGATGCCTTGACTGGAGACTTTGAAGTGGACCAAGGTTGCGTGAGGTTTAGGCCTTGTCAACATCAATTGGCTGACGGCCTTTTTGATAGCACTAGGTCCAGTCAAACTGTCAGTTTCCATTGAAAACAAATACAACACATTACAAGCTGCACCCAAAGACAACAATTGTTTCATGGAAGTCTTGGAATCAGTGGAATCTCGATTGCTTTGGTCATGTGGAGTACCTGACAAGTCACTCTCTGGTAAAATCAATCTGGAAGGCAAAGCCAGGGGGGTGACAGTATGTTGATAGACCAAAGCTGATAAACTTCCAAAAACAGGCTCGTTGGAATATCCTTTTAGTTTGACACCTTTAGTGGTGGGTTCTATAAGGAAATGGCGAATTAATTCATCGCCATTTTGAGGTGCGTTGAGAGGTGGAGTGGCCACTTTTAAGGCTAAGCCAAAGGCACCAGGAAAACTGTTGGAATCTCGCACTACAAATGATCCAGGAGCTCGAGAACGTAGTAAAGCAATGGCCTCTTCTCGGCTAATGTGAGGCTTGTACCAGTACTTGTAATGGTCCTTGGCTAATTGAACATGGGAAGGTGCCACATCGGCTGGTTCAGAGCTAAAGCTGCCTCTTCGACTTGAGGCTCGACTGGTACTGGGATTGATCCCTGATGAGGCTCCATGGTACATTGACATTGATGGGGATGCAGATCTAAGGTTTGAGGCTTGTTGTAGCCTTTTGAGTGTAGAGGAAGATCTGAAATTAGCACACAATTCGGCCTTAGAAAAAATTCGATGTCAAAATTAGAAGGGGAAAATAATTGTCCAGATAAGAAGGGTTTGTCAAGGAATGAAGGGGTAGTCAAGATGTGAAGGATTTGTCAAGGAATGAAGGGGTAATCAAAATGTGAACTGTGAAGGGTTTGTCAATGTATGAAGGGAGTTGTCAAAGTATGAAGGGGTTGTCAAGGTATGGAGGGTTTGTCAAGATATGAAGGGGTAAAGAAACTGAAAGTAAACTTACCCAGATTGTCCAAAAATTGGAGTTGGTGGAACTGTTGGAAAGCCAGGTGTGATAGGTCTGGATAGACAAGAACCATCCTCTGATCCTGCTCCATTTAATTGACTGATTTCACTTTGTTCACTGTCATATCTCAGCCTCCGTTGAATTAATGGCCTCGACCTGTCATAGGAACTGTCAGAGACATGTCTTGTTAAATTAGATGAAGGTGCTGACATTGAGGCTGCTTGTATAGTTGAAGCAGCAGGTGAGGATAGAGAAACAATATCTGAAGGTCGGATTTTAGGAGTACTTGTCTTGGGATAGTGTTTATGTGGGCTGGATTCACGGGTTGAGGTGTCCTCAGAAAATATGATGGAGACCTCTGAGGCTGCATAACCATCAGTGGTTTCAGATCGGGCACGATCCAAAGAAGTTTTCAATTCTCTCATCAATGAAGCTTCTGAGGATGATCCAGGATTCAATCCTCCAGGATGACCTTCTCTCCGTCTTTGGACACTTTTTCTTTCTTCCAACTTTTTCTGTTGTCTTTGTAACCAAGTCAAGCTCAGATCTTCATCAGTTAAAGAATTTTGCTGGTCCTTGATCAAGCTGGAACTGTTGGACTTGTATATCCTGGAGTAAAGAGTGTTGTCATTGGTTGTACTTCGTCCAGGACTACTTCCTCGGCTAATCACTGTAAAGGCAAAAAACGTGAGACTATTTTAGATTCAAAGGGTATCAAGGACGATAATCAAACCTTCCTCAAAATAATTGTCACGAAGTTGCAATAAAAATGGTTGCATGTCGTTCCAAGATTACAGGTACAAAAATCATTATTATCATCATCATTCTATCCTGCTGAGTACTGACATTGTCTAGTTTCTAATTGAAGGCTAAGTGGGTGTCACCCCATAATTTGCCATACTTCATAGAGAATCATTAGTATTTCCAACCTTATCTGCTTTATCTTTCTGTTTGTTTGGACATGCAAGGCAAAAAAAGAAGCTTCATACAGGGTGATCCAACAAGTTTAGGATATCAGTCCCTAAAAATAGCCCAAAAGTGGTCCCAAAAGTGATTGAAAAAGTGGCCGAAATATGGTCAAAATGGCCCCAAAATGGCCTAAAAAATGGCTCAAAAGTTGTCTAAAAAGTGGTTCAAAACTTGTTGGGACACCCTGTAGAAGGTTATTTTTACTACTACACATGTTGTAAAGCACACCTGCCTACTAAATACATGAGTTTGAAAATGTAAAACCAACAAAAACAACAGCAATTCAGACCCACTACTGGAATTAACGCCCATCTTTTTAACATATCAGTTGCTAGCGTGGGTAAAGGAAGTCACGCATCAACCGATCACACCTCATGTCTACATTTTCCAACCCAAAAAACCATGTGTGATGATGTCATTGGTTGTTCTTACCTGAAGGAGATAGAGGTCGACTATCAGTCCCAATACTCATGGAATCATTGAGGCTATTGGAACCATTAGAAGTCAGGTTAACATGCATGATCTTGCGTAGGATATTGGGACTTTCCAAGCCAGTATTCAAAGCCGAAGCTCCACCAGCACTTGAGGACAACCCATTGTTTGAAGAAGCTCTTGAATTACTTCTTGTACTGGTTTTCATGAAATATGAAAATGGTTTGGAGTCATGTCTAGTATGGTATGGTTGACCATTGGAGGTTCCATTACTTCCATTACTGGAACTCATTCCATTGGAATTGGAGTATAGAGAATGAGAATTTAAAGTCTCCATTTTGGGTTGTTGTTGTTGTTGAAGCTGTTGTTGTGGTGGTTGTGGTTGAAACTGATGGTTTGTTCTTGGAGGTGAAGACAAATCTGGTAATGTTTCAGTTAACTGATCCAAACCCTGGAGTAGTTTGTCCAACTCTTCCTCATCTAGTGTTTTTGACACTGTTGTTCCAACCTTCTGACTTTGGTGCTGACTGCTGTTGTTAGAGATCATGCTGATGTTTCGCTCTCTCGTTTCTGCTTCGACCACAGCAGCACTTGTGCATGAACAAAGTTACGACCTTGGAGCGCACGCTCCTCCTCCTCATGCGCTCAAAAATCTATGAGTGACCCTTGAATGGTGACTCAAAAGTCAGGTATGCTCGCATTTTTTTCCTGTTTGGAAGAACAAGAAGAAGAGACATCATTTGCATATCAGTTTTGACTTTACTACACACTGAACCAAAATACACTTTTTTAGTGATTCTGGAAATTAAAAACTGATATGTCACACTGCATCAAAAGTCCAATTTTTGTACAAAAAATTGATTTTGACAAAATAAAACTATTTGATATTTGCAAAAATCAACCCACCCTAATCTGTATAAATTGAGCCACCCTAATATTTTTGGTGGTTTTTCATGCCAAAATCCCCAAAACTTTTCCTCTTTTCTCAAGTAGATTAAGTTTTGGAGAAAATATGGACTTTTGAAACAGTGTGAATGTTTAGATCAAAAAGTTTAAGAAAATGTCAACATGACTCTTAGGTAATAAATCCAATAAAATTGTCAGTCTGGTTCAGTGTGCAATATGGAAGATATAGTGACATTTTTGTCAATGTTGGGATAAAAATTATGGATGAAAAAGTCCATTTCATAATGAATATTTTTCTGCCAAAGATTTTCATATTCAGAGTTCATTTTTCTACTTGTGTGCAAATTCTGCAAACTTTGGAAAGTACTTTAGAATCTCATATATCTTTTTTTAGTTGCACTTTTTATGATGGTGGGGAACCCAGAAGCTCTAACAAAATCCAATTCACTGAGTTTTTCTAGGTTGAGGTGGTGTTCTAGAACCTCTTTTATGAAAAAGTGCATTACAGTGCAGTGTGCATCAACATTTTTTTCCACTGCAAACTTGCTTTTTTAAAGTCATAAAACACCTAGAAAAAATACTGTGAACATGAATGGGAAAAATTTGGGAAAAAATAAAAAGGACACTCACTCTATTATGAATTGATAATTTCAAATTATCACGCGATTTTCATTGTGCAGAGGTACACACTGCTCTGAAATCCAAAACTCTGTCTAAAAATTATTTTATGCAAATTGTTCACCCAACTCGAAGATTTCAAAGCTCAATTTAACAAATTCACCCAACTGTTCACCTAACCCATGATCTAAACAATGAAAATATTCTAAAGCTCCTAACACAATTCCAAAATTCAGCTCACCTAACTCAATCTAAAATGACTTTTTGAACAGAATCTTAGATTTTAGAACACTGTGCAGGTTCTAATAAACCTGCTGAAACCTACCATGTCCAAAATATTTGTTCAATTTGTTACTACTAAAATCAAGGTTGCAACTCATGTGTTGTATGACCTCCAAAGAGGCCTAATTCTGAGGCCCATTTCAATTTGAAACTTTTTTAAAATGTTAACAAATGTTACCAAAAATCAAACTTACCTTCTTTCTTACATTTTCCAGGACTTGCCAACTTGTAAACACAGCTGTCTCAGTTTTTTTCGGTTAGATTACAATATCGGCCCCATGCCTATGTTTATATCTGCTTCTTTGGGGAGCTAGTGTATGACTGAGAATAAGAGAGCCTCGCTGCTACTCAGCTAGCTCAATGCCTACGGCATGGCACGCCTAGTTGGCCTCTCAAGGAGGAGAGACTTGACTCAGCAGCAGCAGAACTGCAGAAGCGCTGTTACTCAGTTTGCTCTGTACAATTCTATTCTAGCTGAGAAGACGAAGTGCAGCAGCAATGCTTTTTCTGAGCTGAGAAAGCGTGTACATCGACCAAATTCTCATGCTCATTTTGGCCCGTTTCCATCTTATTTTGCATTGAGTTTGGAGTTAAAACAAAAAGAAGGAGAATTGACATATGGACCAAAAACGAATTTCCATTTAGATGTACGAACTTGTCAGAAAGATGGGACCTGACAATTTCTTTGAAAGATATGCATTTACATTTGCACAGTGTTTGAAAATCACTCAAAAAGTCTCATTTCAGAAGATTGTGAAATACGTTCATTTCCAGAGTAGTGGATTTTTCGCGCCAAAAATAAACATTACATCACCGACATTTCTGCTTAAAAAAAAAATAAAGTGAAAACCTTCGCACTTTAATTTTAAACAAAGTATTTGAATTTTTGCGCCACAATTGCAAGATATTCTTAAATGTGTATTTCTTATAAGTATCAAATATTTGAATTTTCATGCCCAAAATCAAAATTGAACTTAGAAAACATTAGAAAAAGCAATTTTTTTGGCATTAAAATTCAAAATCTCTGTCAAATTAGATTCCAAAATTGAATTTTTGGACAGAAAATTGAGGTTTGGAACTGTGTGTAATGTGGTTTTGTGCATTATTGCATCAAAGCAAGAAAAAGCTTCAAGAATATTTCCTGTTTAGAAGATTTGAGAGTAGCAATTTTCAGGAGCGAGGCTCAGCAAAATGGATTTTTGGCCATTTATGCAGCGTAGTGGAAATTGCCTCAGAGGCAAGAATTGCAAATGAGTTAGTATTGCAGTAATCTCATGTTCAATGCACAGCACATGATTATGAACATTGAACCAAAAATGGAGAAAAAAGAATTTATTTTCTACCATTCTAATTTGAAATGTTGTGCAATGCAATTAAATACTGTTTTATTGTCCGTAGGCGGGTTTTGCACAATCTTGGCATCCATTTATTCCATAGATTTGGGTCTGAGTGCAGTATCCAAAACCAGAACAGTAGGGTGCAGTTCGTTGTCCACAGTCACCATTGGTACGACACGAACCTCCCTCCACTAATCGGACAAAAAAGGGGAGAATATAAAACACGCAAATCACGCAAACGCCGCAAATATTAAGTAAGAAGTAGCTCTATGTTTATGGTGGATATCGCAACCTCGAATATGCGTGTTTTATCAATTTACTGAATAATTGCGCAAAACACGCAAATAACGCAATTGTCACAAATATTGAGCAAGAGCCAACTCTATGGTAATATCGCAACCTCGAATATGCGTGTTTTATCAATTTACTGAATAATTGCGTAAAACACGCAAATCACGCAAACGCCGCATATATTAAGTAAGAGCCAACTCTATGGTAAATATCGCAACCTCGAATGTGCGTGTTTTATCAATTTACTTAATAATTGCGTGGTTCGCGTGTTAAACACGCAAATCACACAAATGCCGCAATATGGCGAATCTCGCAACCTGGAATTCTCGTGATTATCAATTTCCTCAATAATTGAGTGGTTTATGTGTTTTATAACCTTCTTTTAAGGAACGTAAACGCCGCAAATATTAAATAAGTGCCAACTCTATAGTAAATATCGTAACCTCGAATATGCGTGTTTTACTGTTTTATCAATTTACTTAATAATTGCGTGGTTTGCGACTTTGACACGCAAATCACGCTAACGCCGCAAATTTTAGGTAAAAACTAGCTCTATGGCGAATCCGCGGTATATCAATATAATAGCGTGGCTTGCGTGGTTTGTGTGTTTTATAACCTCCTTATAAGGCAATAATTCTATTAATTCTATCAATTACCTGGGTAATTAGATCGGCAACAGCCTAATTGACCATATTGTGGGGCCTCGGCCGCATAGGCTGGGTAGGCTGGTTGGGGGACTGGATAGGCTGGTTGAGGTGCTGGGTAATATGCCTGGTTGGCACAATAAACCATATGGATTAGAGTCAATATAATAAGGGACTTCATGACTTGTTTTGTCGGCAGCAAACAGACAACAGGAACTAAACTAAGAATTTTTCAACTGGTCACTTTCAGTTCCGAAGTAGCAGCGGAGGAAGGCTACTCATTGTCAATGTCACGATCGCTGATGGTCAGCCGTCGGGCACCAGTTTTAGTGGTTGCCGAGGTATGTGCGGTGTTGGAAAATCACTTGAAAAGTCTCATTTTACACACTTTTCTAAAAATCTAATTTTTGTGCAAAAATTCAATTTTGACAACATTTATTTTTGAGACATATTTGAAATTTTACGCCAAAGTTGGAACATATTCTTGAATATTGCAATATAAAAAGTATCAAATATTTGAATTTTCCCGCAAATAGAAATGAAAATTGGAAAAAGCTAATTTTGCCCGGAAAAAATCTTACATTTTTTTGGGCATTTTCTTTTCAAAATCTTTCGTCAAATTGGATAAAAATAGAATAAAATTCATAACTATTGAAATTTTTCCTAAAGTTGAATTTTTTGTACAAAATTGGAATTTTGGCGTCAAAAATTCAAATGAGACATTTTTTGTGATTTTCGTCCACTGTGAAACCATTGAGTGCATAAGTGTCTTTTAAAAAAATGTTTGTATTTGAACAGTGTAACATTTATTTTGATTCATGTAACAATTTGTCAAAGTTCCAATTGTCAAGCGCAATAAAAATTGACGAGGCCATTAATTGTTGTGCAAATAGGCAGCAAAGTCAGCACAATTCCTTCGAAGAAATCAACAACATTCCAAAAGACAAGAACAATTTCATGCGCTCTAATTCTTCCTACTTTGCTTTTGCTGATAGCAGAGAAAATGCAATTTTACTTTTACTCTACTATCGTACAACACAATCTCTAAAGTCTCAACCCAATTTGGAAATTGGAAAATTGCATTTCAGTCATACCACCTTTGATATCATCTGCACACTATTCTAAAAGTCTAATTTTTGTCCAGAAATTTAATTTTGACAAAACTTTACTTTAAAGACACATTTGAATTTTTGCGCCAAAATTAGAAGATATTTTTGGATATTTGGCCTAAAAAGTGTCAAATAATTGAATTTTCGTGCCAAAAATCTAGATTTTACCCAAAAAATGGACCAACAAAACATCGAAAAAATTTTTTTTGACCAATTTTCGAGCGAAAATTCGAAAATTCTTCTATTTTTCTTTTTCGTTAAAATTCAAAATCTTTTGTCAAAGCACTTTTTGCAAGTTTTTCCTAAAGTTGAATTTTTGTACGAAAATTGGAGGTTTGGAACAGTGTTCATATATCATCAGATGTAGAATTTCCGGCTAAAATGATGATTGAAGGGTTGGATTTTTCTAAAACGCCACTTTAGAATTTCTCATTTTGCATTTTGCTGCTGCAGAAATGGTAGTGACAATGGCAACGCATGTCAGACCTTCATAAAACCATAAAAACTGGTTTGCCAAAAAAGGAAAACTTGTTTCATTTTCAATGCCCTTGCGGATTCTTTTAAACACAAGGTTAATTTTGTCCGTAATTAAAAAATGATCTGGTAACGCTGTTTGACCGGCAGCCTGGCTTGGTCTATTAGCGTCCTTTCTTAGTTTAGTATGGTTTGAGCAACCTAACAAGGAAGATGTCTTTAAACCATCAAAATTCATACATCGAAACTTTCCTGAAAAGTTTTGGATTAAATCATGTGCTTGAAAAAATATTTTCTTTTCTGGACAAAAGATCTTTGGCCAATTGTCGCCTAGTTTCAAACCAATGGAAAGACTTCATTGACAACCAAAGTTTTGCATTAATGTTGCTCCAATTACGTCAAATCATGCATGTAAACTGCCGAAAGAAACACATTTCCATGCGTTCAATAATCACCCATGGGGCATTACAAGATTGGAGACCATTATTTGAATATCTAAAGGAAAATGGAAAAAATCCAGTCCTGAATTTTTTTCTGACTCTGTTTCGAGTGTATTGCTCTTCTCAGAGCTGCTACAACCTATGTCTGAGTCCTTTGGAGTACCTGTCAAGTTCCAACATTGACGAAACACTCTTCTACTTTGTGGACACTTTGTTAAAGACAAACTTTGACTTTTCCAAACATTCAAAACTAGGATTGACTCCTTTACAAGTGACTTGTATCTATGAAAAAATCGATTGTGTGGAGTTGATTTTGGCCTTCATTGAAGAAAAAGGTATCAATGTGAATGCAAATGATAAGAAGGATTATCAGAATCCTCTACATAATGCTTGTCAACATGGAACCATTGACATTGTCAAACTACTCATCCAAGTGGAAAGTATTGATTGCAATGCTGAAAGTGATTTCAGCAGAATGACTCCATTTGCTTTTGCTTGTTCATATGGACACACTGATATAGTTCAATTGTTATTGGAGAACATTGAACAATTAGAATTTGATGTCAACGCTACAAGTGCCCTGAGACTCACCCCATTTGCCTATGCTTGTGAATTCAACCATTTGGAGACAATGCAACTATTGTTGAGTCAATCCATTGAATATGGTATTGATTTGAATGCAGCAAATCCATTGGCCAGAGCTTGTAGAACCAAGAATCTCAACGTTGTAAGATGGTTGTTGAATAACTCAAGAGAATACAACATCAATGTTAATGCAGCTGATCATTATGGCATGACTCCTTTTGCCATTGCTTGCATGGATGGACATTTGTCATTGATACAAGAAATGATCAATGAATCAAAAGAAGTCAATTTAGACCTAAATTCAACCAATTTAGATGGATTGACTCCGTTTGCCTTTGCTTGCTCAAAAGGACAAGTTGAAGTTGTTAAGCTCCTTTTGGAACACGAAAAAGAAGGCATTGATTTGAATATACCGGATATCAATGGAAGAACTCCCTTTTCTTTTGCTTGTTTCAACAAACAAGATCAACGTGAACACAAAAGATGGGAAGAAAACGAACCAATTTGTTCAAATGAAACGATGGAAATCGTTAAATTACTTCTGGAAAATCCAGATATTGACTTGAATATGCCAGATAATAATGGAAACACTCCATTCCTTTTCGCCTGTAGACGCAAAGATACGGAAATCATTGAATTACTTTTGAATCATGCAACTTCAAAAAACATTGATGTCAATCGTACAAATGTTCATGGACAAACTCCATTTCATTTTGTTTGCAACTATAAGAAAATTCGTGTTTCAAAAGTCGAAGATGAGACCAATTGGATTGATTGTTCATATGACGCTTCCATAGTTCTAAAACTTCTGTTCAAAAATCAAACTATTTTGAAGATTGATTTTAATGATAAAGACAACTTTGGACGAACTCCCTTGCATTATGCTTTCGCTTTTGGTAGAGATGAGATTGTCAAATGCTTACTCCAAGATTACCAAGACTTGAAGATTGAATTCAATGCCGAAGATGCTATTGGACAAACTCCTTATCATAAAGCTTGTTTCAATGGATACGAAAGATTGGTTGAGATCGCGATTGAAAATCAAGACTTGTTTGACATTGAGACAAGAGACAAAAAAGGACGTAATGGATTCGAACTTGCACATATGGGACAATATGTTCACATATCAAAAATGATTGAAGAGTTTCAAGATCGAAAGGAATAAAGATTGAGATTAATTTGCACATTTTTAATTTAATTAATTTTAGGACAAAAAATGGACTTTTTGAGACAGTGTGTAAATTGATTATTTGATAGTAATCAACATGCATCAAGGTCAATTCTAGAATCGAGTTGTCAGTTTATTGTCCATGATGGTTTCGAAGGCACTAAAACTCTTATTGGTTAGTCTAACCATTGTCCAAACCAATGGTTGTTTCAACAAAGTTCTCAAAGATGAATTTGATACTTTAGATAGGGACAAAAATGGTTTCATCACTGAAGAAGAGTCTTGTTATCAAGTCCAATCCAACTACTTTGGTCCTGATTCTGGAAAAATTTGTGATAAGATTTGGAAAGCCATGGACTTGAATGAAGATGGTAAAGCTTCTTGTCAAGAAACATTGGTAGGAGCATTGGTATTGGACGAAACCATGCGTGGCGAATTTGGTCATCAGTTGAGATCAATTTTTGCTGACAAACCTGAAAATTGCCAAGAAATCACCAAAAATGAGATGCATAGCTTGGTCATGGTTGATATCAATGAAGGCAATGAAGTCAATGTTGAGGATGTTTATCGACGTATTGATGCTGATCATGATGGTATCTTCACTTGCAACGGTACTCGTTGAAAACTCAGGTTTACATATTTAGATTCTAAAATTGTTTTTGTTTTTGTAGAAGTTCTGGTAAACTTATTTATGATGATGCAAGGAGATCCGGATGTCGAAGACGGAGTCTTGGAGGATTTTGATACAATTTAAAAAGATTTTTGCTACTGTGTCTGTAATAAAGAATTCCGGATTTATTCAGTTTTTATTTCAAAGTTTCACTAGTTTGAAAATAATAGACTTTTTTAAACAAAAAGAATTTTAAATAGATAGAATTTTGAAAAAAAATCCGTCAAATTAATGGAAGATGAAATTTCACCAATTTTTTCTCATATCGTGGAAATTTTAGATTTTTTGCTTCTTATCCAAAACTTGTTGGGACACCTGGTAATTTTGATAAAACTAGCATTTTTGTCCCATGGAGACTTTGACAGAAACTGGAAAGAAAGAAGGCTTAGCCTTGGCAATCGGTCCCATGTTCTTGGCCTTTCCTTGGAAATAAGGTCTGAAAAGAATTGAAAATTATTAAAATTTGCAACTTTGTCTAGAGTTTTAAAATATACCTTTGGTAAACTTTCCAGCAACAATCACCCGTCACCTTGATGAAGAACCTACCCTTGGTCAGCTTGTTCAAGCTGGGAATGACGGCCACTGAATTTTTGGCACTAGTGAAATCGTCAGGAGTGTTGTGTCCAACGTTGGCAATTTCCTTGTAAAAACGGCCGTTGGACCTTTCAAACATTTTGAAGGTTCCACGACATTTTCGGGCACGATGTGGAAAACTCTGATTGATGATTCCAAAGGTAGTCCCAATGATCAAGGAGAAGATTAGAAACGTTTTCATTGCCATCTTTGAGAATAACGAATATGAAACTGATGATGACTCCGAATAATTCTTAGGAAAAAACTGAGATAAAATTCATCATTTCCTGTTTTTATTGCGGTCGAGGTCATGAAGGCTACACACTGTGGCAAAACTCACTTTTTTGTTCATAAATTCCATTTGTACCAAACATCAACAAAATGTTGATTTTGAATGCAAAATATTTGAATTTTCGCGCCAAAAAAGCTAAAAATCTTGAAAATGGACATTTTGGACAAAATGAGACTTTTGCCGCATTGTTCACTACTGACTCATAACAAATTATTAGTTGCTTCTTGGACTAAGGTTTCAAGTTGGATGAAATCCGGATTACGTTCCACTGACCACTTGTCCATAGCTTGGCCATAACTTTGGACGTCAAACAACAGTTGTAAGCGGATTTTGTCATCATCCGTGACTTTGTCAGCTTTGGGATCATCCTGGCTTTTGCTATTTCCCGTAGTCTTATCTCTGACACGTCGTAGTCTTTTTAGACTCTCTTCCATTTTCTGAACGGATTCTAAAATGTCACGAACTTGGGCTAAAAATTGGAGCGAGACTTGAGCGAAAATCAAGGACAACCACTTGGACAGAAATGGGTTGTCTTGGTTTTGCGTAGCAAAAGTCTGGATTGGGTCCAACAAGGAGACTAAATATGAACAAGGTTTGCTTGGAATTTCCCGATTAGTTCGTCGATAAAGTCTTGGAATGTCTGAGACTTGACTTAAAAATCCACAAGATTGCTTGGCCACCCGATCAGTGATGATTTTTTCCAAGGTTGTCAACTTGTCTTCAAATCCGGATTTGGTTTCAGCTAGGCTATTTTCGAATAAGTCTCTGGCTGATTCTGTCAAAGGCAATGTTGAAGGTAGGAGTAGTTCAAGGAAATCCTGGTTTAGGAGCTTGTCCATGTCCAGGTAGACAAGGATTAGTCCTTGATTCAATTCTTCTTCTGTATATGCCAAGAATTCTTCAGAGTTGACAGGGTTTTGTTCTGCAAAATTAACAAAAAATTGTTTTTCTACTTTGATTTGACGAGAAAAATGTCAAACCTGATAATCGGGTATCTGAGGCTGTACGGAAATGTCCTTTGGCTCGGAAATCCGGAGTTGAAGGAGAAGGTTGTAACCCTTTGATTTCTTTGTTCTTTTTCTTGAGGTTAGCTAGAAAGTCTTCAGCAGAGTGGATCTCGACAGCTTTGACATACCGAGCAAAAATTTGCAATGTCAACTTCCAGAACTTGGAGGTTAAAGGCTGAAGAAAGATGTCATTTCGCCAACACTTTTTCAAACCTTCTAAAACCACTTCTGTTGCTTGTAAATTGTAGTTGCCAATGCTGGATTTGACAAGTAAATCTTGACAAGCTTCTTCGACTTCACCACCGATTTCTTGAAACCGGATTTGGAAGTACACCGATAAATTCCAACGTTGTTGCATAAAACTTGTGAATTGCTCAGGATTGGTACCTGCTTCCACATGGTCTTGCAAATCCTTCAAAAATGTGATCATGACTGTGTAATTCTTATGGAACTGATCTGGATTTCCAGCTGAGAAAATAAAGGACAAGTTTTGCTCAAGCTTGTCAACGACTTCAGGCCACAAAGATTTCGATACGAAATCGAAATTTTGTTTCTTTTGCAACTTGAGCAAAAGTGCCAATTTCTCCGGGATGATTTTAAGGACCTTTTGACAAAGTCCTTGGAGACCTAAAGGATCCGAATGATACGAAGCCGAAGACAACACCTCTTCTAAGTACGGAGTAATGATCTTAGTCCGGATCAACTGTTCAGCTTGATCCACCTTGTCGATCGTAGTGTAGATTCTCAGGCACCTCTTGAGCACATCTGCATTGTTATCCTGCAGAGCATCCATAAGTTGCATGGCAAGAGCTGAATGAAGTCTATCACCGATGAAATTGATCCTTGGTGTGATCTCTTGGACAAAGGGTGCTGATTCACATTTGGCCAAGCAATGATTCAAGTAATTGACATCGGAAGCTACGCGTTCAACCAGATCACCGGTGATTTCCAAGGACTCTCCTTGATCATCTCCAGCATTGTCATTCAGTTTAAGCAACCGTTCAACTTTGTTCAAGGTGACAATGATATGTTCAAGGTTTCTTAAAGCCACGCGCTGTTCATGCAAAGATTGACGCTTGGCCAGTTTGTCTTCCAATTGAACTTTGATACTGTTCAAGTGTACTTGAAAATCCAGGATTTGACTCTTGAAATCTTGTAGAGGATTCTCAATAGCTTCAATTTTATCTTCAATACCGACCAAGTTGGAAGATAAGTTGACAAAGTCCGCGTAGTCATCGTTGATCAATTCGATCATTGCCACTCGCAACACTTGTAAATACATTCCCAATTCATCCCGGAGCATTTCAAAATTGCTTTCACCATACTTGGCCAAGAAGCCATCGACGGTGAAACCATCGTGGAGAAAGTCTTCGCGATGAAAGATGAGTCCGGTGGGACAATTGGGAACTATCATTGATGATGTCGGCATTTTGAATTCTGGATTGACTTACTCGTCCTTGACACGTTTGCTCAACCAGAACTGAAATCCCCAATGAATCAAAGGAAAACCAATGCCAAAGCCGATGAGTTGCAATAATGATCTTCTTAGCATTGGCGACATTGTCAAATGTCAAGTCTAAGATAGTGACATCGAGAGTCTCAGCAAATCTTAATAAACACGTCTAAATGATATATCGAATAAACTCAATCCAGGAAAATGGAACTTTTCTTCCTATGATTTTTTACTAGTGGATTTGAACTTGCTATTTAGACAAGTGTAATTGTCTCTTCCAAGCTCATTTGTTTAAAGAATGTTCAAAATATTTTAAAAAACTTTTTCAAATCCTAATTTACAAATCAAAATTACGCCTCAAAAATTGTCGCTCATTTTTTATCAGAATCAGCAAAGTAAACAAAAAAAAAATTCAAAGTTCAATTCTTCCAAATATGTCAAATTCGAAACTATGAAGAAAATAGTGAATCAAGCATTGAATTTTTCCTACACTGGACAGTACATACAAAATAGATTCCAACAATTGTCACGCTTGTCCGGTACACCTGTCAGATACTTTATCTGTATCGTCATTGACTTTGCATTAGGCTATGCCGCCTCAGAATTTATCAAACAAGAAACCAACGCGGAAAAATTGACTTATGGAGCACTTCATGGTGCCGATGGAGTCATTTTGTACCTAAGAAAGTTGATCACCTGGTTAATGGGTGCACCAGCAGGACTTAAACTGAACAGTGTCTTGAGCATGTGTCTTGGCAAATTTTTCCTCTACCATATTCACCTATGGGTGACATTTCTACACGTGACCACTCCATATGTGTCACACTTTTTGACCCATCATTGCCTTGAAATCTTGTCCAAGATGGGTCTTTGTATGCAATTATGTGTCATCCAGGATGCGTTCAACTTGATCACGTTTCATATTCATTGCTTTTATGCTTACGCTCGGCGTCTATTTGTCAGCCAATCCAAAGGACTCATGAGCTTATGGAGACTTTTCCGGGGTAAAAAATACAATCCTTTGCGGGATCGTGTGGATTCCAGTTCAAGCAATGTTGATCAACTCTTTTTGGGAACGTTGGCCTTTACAATTTTACTTTTTTTGTATCCCACCACATTAATGTATTTTACTGTATTCAAAGCTTTAGAATTTGTATTGACTGTGATCAATGTTTGTATTCAAACTGTGACGTCATTGGTATGTAATTTAGCCATTCCACCTATGGAAGAAAATCCCATCAAATGGAATAAAATGAAATGAAAAACACTAAAACAGATTTTTAATCAAGATTCTGTGACGTTAATCATCTTGTAATATTCCTCTCCCAACATTTTCTTAATTTCTTGTCTTCCATCACTATGATTGATGATGTCAAGTATGGTTTCGCCTCGATTGTTTGGTGCTTTTATGTCGATGCCAAATTCTTTCCAATTTTTCAACATCATTTTAACAGTATTTGTATAGGGCCACCAGGAATTGTGTCCCCAGCAAGCAATAGCAAAAGCTGTCCATCCTCTGTTATCTCTAGCATTCAGGTCAATGCCAAAGTCTTTTGATGATTTGATGATTAATTGGGCAGTTTCTGTTTTGTCACATAAGCAAGCCTCATGCATAGCAGTCATGCCACATCTACCTTTAGCATTCAAGTCAATGTCGAAATCTTTTGAATGTTGAATAATTAATTGGGCAGTTTCTGTTTTGCCATGTAAGCAAGCCTCAATCCAAGCTGTATCTCCACTGTTATCTTTCGCATTCAGGTCAATGCCAAAGTCTTTTGATGATTGGATGATTAATTGGACAGTTTCTGTGTTGCCATTTCTGCAAGCCCAATGCATAGCAGTCTGTCCATATCCTTTCATAAGAAATTCCATCAACTTCACATCGCCATTCTTTGCTGCTTCATGAACAAGATCTTCACCATATTTGCCATCTTTTATTACAAGTTTTTGAAGTGAGTCTTTGACTTCTTGAAGATCTTCAAGGCTTGCTTGGGTTGCGTAATTCTTCACTGTTTTTTGCCACCCAAAAAAAATGTTTGACACTTTATCAAATTGTTCCCAACATTTCGCAGGTTTCCCAGGGATGGGCTCCCAATCAGGATTTTCCATAAGTTTGTCGCCAAACTCTTGCAAAAATTTGACCAGAGCAATTCTTTCCAATGACTCGTTCCATAATTCTGAGACTTTACGACAATTCTTTAGCGTTTCGTAATTTAGGTATCCAAAAATTTGTTCACGAATGTGGCACAACCCTTGACTCCTCATAATCAGTTCCAAGCACTGTTGCACTTGTCTTTGGACTATGTCTAGAGTCTTTTCCATCATCATTGGCGAATTATCCATTGATTTCTCCATTTTCTTCAA
>LT727959.1:323034-340676 GCA_900157175.1 Oithona nana
ATTTATTTATTTTTAACTATACTTAGCATAGACACTCACAGTATAGGAAGCTAAGGATATGCAATACATTAATCTCTTGAAATATTTGCTATGTAATGGTAGAAAAACGAGAGCAGAAGAATTCGTAGTTTTTGTGATAGGAGAGCACACTATTGGACGCTTTTTTAACGTTGGGCTGGGTTCGGGGGTGACCAGAAAAGGGTTCCTGGTCACCCCCTAAATTCGGACCGTCATCATCGTTGAAAACATGGCTTTTTCACTTTTCATATTTTGGTCTTGGCAGATAACTTTTAGTAGCGCGAGAATCGCGAGATACGATTGCAGAAATAGAGTCTTTTGAGTCCTTTTTTAATCAGAATCTTCTTTGCCACTGCCCACATCTTCCTCATCAGGCAGGTATGCGTACTTGTTTGAGGCCACAAAATTCTGTAAAATGAAAAAATTACAATTAAAATATAAGCAAAAATTAATCTTCAATCTCAAAAATATCTGAACTTTAATCAGAATCACTGAGATCAAGGCTTGAAAAAATTCCAAGCTCAGATTTTTATCGTTTCATCATTTTTATCAGTATAGGTAATGGTCAATTTTAATTCAATGAATTACAGTTTTGTACGCTAGGTGGTGTTTAAAATAATTTTCACTCAAGCCGAATTCTACTTTAAAAAATCAGAAAACTTTCGAGCGAAGCGAGCAAACTAAAAGTCTAAAATATTTTGGCGCGAAAATTCATATAAAAGTTCTGGATGGGAATTAAGCAAAACATCTCTAAAAATTACAAACGACGAAAAAATTCGTGAAAGTTTATATTTTTGCATATCTCGTTTCAATTTGACGATTTTTTTGTCACAAAGTCAAAATTTTAATTTTACGAATTTGAAATTAAAAAAAGGTTTCATCCAAAACTTGTAAGGACACCCTGTATTTGACAAATCAGAGACACAAGTAGAAAATTTTTTCAAAAACTTACCGGCGGTTTTTTTTTCTCCCCTTTTTTTTTAATCGGGGGTGTGCTTCGTGGTTCCCCGTCCCCTTTTTTTATTTTTTTAAAATCTCTAAATGTTACAAAAAAGCGAGAAAAGAAAACTCGTGAAATTTTGTTTACATTCTAGCAAAGCAGCACTTCAATTTGAAGAATATTTTTGACAAAAAAATTCCAAAATTCTAATTTAGCGAAAATTTGAGATCTTCGCTAAAACTTTTCAAACTTTTTTTCTGTCAAATTGGGTTCAAAAAATCAATTGGGAGGTTTGGAATCATTTTATTATTATTTATTTATTTTTAACTATACTTAGCATAGACACTCACAGTATAGGAAGCTAAGGATATGCAATACATTAATCTCTTGAAATATTTGCTATGTAATGGTAGAAAAACGAGAGCAGAAGAATTCGTAGTTTTTGTGATAGGAGAGCACACTATTGGACGCTTTTTTAACGTTGGGCTGGGTTCGGGGGTGACCAGAAAAGGGTTCCTGGTCACCCCCTAAATTCGGACCGTCATCATCGTTGAAAACATGGCTTTTTCACTTTTCATATTTTGGTCTTGGCAGATAACTTTTAGTAGCGCGAGAATCGCGAGATACGATTGCAGAAATAGAGTCTTTTGAGTCCTTTTTTAATCAGAATCTTCTTTGCCACTGCCCACATCTTCCTCATCAGGCAGGTATGCGTATTTGTTTGAGGCCACAAAATTCTGTAAAATAAAATAAAAAAGTATAAAATAAGCAAAAATTTATTTTCAAACCCAAAAATATCAAAACTTTAATCAGAATTACTGATATCAAGGCTTGAAAAAAATTCCAAGCTCAGATTTTTATGATTTCATCATTATCATTATCAGTATAGGTAATGGTCAACTTAATTACAGTTTTGTACGCTAGGTGGCGTTAAAAACACTGAGATTTTCTCTGTTTAAAAAGGGGGTGTCATCCAGAACTTGTTAGGACACCATGTATTTGACAAATTTTGGCACGAACATTCAAACATTTGAAAATTCAAGGACAATAGTACATAGAAATATAATTTTTTTTCGTAAAATTCAAAAAGAGAAATTTTGGGCTCTTTTTCAAAAACTTACCGGCGGTTTTTTTTCCTCAGCTTTTTTCATAGTCGGTGTGATGCTTCGTGGTTCCGAGTCCCTTTTTTCAATTTTTTTGGGCACACTTTTAGGCTCCTTGTCATCGTTGACATCTACCTTACGGAGCTTTTCTTCAATTTCACGTTCTCTTTTAGTTGTGTCCACTGGTTTAGCGTTGCCAAAAATGTTCTTAGAGGGCGCTGTTGCAGGTGCCGGAGCAGATCTTTCATCATCACCACTGCTTCGCTCCGACAATTTCTTTGTGCGTTGCTCATTTTTGGCATTTTCAGTAGCTTTCAATTTTTCTTCAATTTCACGCTCCTTGGCGGTTGTATCTACAGGTTTGGCACCGCCGAAAATGGCTGAATTGGCGGATTTTTCGCCCTCGGTCTCAACGGGTGCTGTGCGTTTGGCTAATTGCAATCTAGGTCGTTCTCGGGGACCATCTGAAATTAAAATTCGAAAATATTTAAAGTCAAAGATTGAAGTTAAAAAATTCGAAGATTTTTTTTTTTTCAAAATCAGATTTACTGAGATCAAGGCTTGAAAAATGTTATAAAATTCCAAGCTCAGACTTTGCGCAGTGTCTTGTCATCATTATTATCGGTATAGGTAATGGTCAACTTTAATTCAAATAATTACAGTTTTGTACGCTAGGTGGCGTTTAATAATTTTCACTCAAGCTAAATTCTACTTAAAGTTGATCTCTGCTTAACAGTCTTGATTATAAAGTAGACTTACCATCGCGATCAGCTGATCCTCCATCTCTCCTTTCATAACCTCCACGATCACGACGATCGTTATAACGATCGTTAAAACCTCCACCGCCTCCTCGACGGTCGTCTCTACGATCATCTCTTCGATCGTAATTATCTCTGCGATCTCGGTCACCTCCATAGCCTCGATCACGATCGCCTCCGCGATCATTGCGGTCATATCGATCAAAGCCTGATCCTCGATCGCGGTCATTGCGATTGAAGTTGTCAAAACCGCCGCCGCGGTCACGATCGTTATTGTCGCGACCTCCACCGAAACCATAACCACGATTATCACGACGGTCGTCTGAAAATGAGTTTGAGTAAAAATTAGTAAAATCGAGTAAAACTGGTAAAAAAATGAAGGTACCTCTGTCATAAGAGCGCCTATCATCCTGATACCGATCTCTACCGCCATAACCTGTCATGTTAGACCTCCAAATTAGTGATCATGATCTACAGGGTGGTGTCCCAACAAGTTTTTAGTGAAAATCTCAAAGCCGCGCGAATTTAAAGTTTATAATTTTTTGCTACAAAATTCGTCAAATTGAAGGGAGATCTGCAGTGCTTAGCTAGAATGAAAACAGACTTTCACGATTTTTTTCGCCTTTTTTACTTTTAGTTTTTTTGCTAAATTCCTGTAGTAATCTTGTTGGGACACCTGTTATTAACTCAGTGACGTTATTATTTACCTCGATCACGATCGCCGCCATATCCACGGTCTCTATCACGATCTCCATAACCTCCTCGATCTCTGGGAGGATCGTATCTATCGCCGTATCTATCACCTCCGCGGCGATCATCTTCTCTGAAGGCCGGTAAACCTCCACCTGACCTCCAATCGCCCGTAGTGCGATCCTCTCCGTTATCGTCGTCCCGGCGACCTCGGTTGTCTCCCATGCGGTTGCCAAATCCGCCACGATCTCCACCACGTCTGTCTCCATCTTGATTGGTCAAGTTGATCCGGATTTTGCGGTTCTTCAAGATATGATCATTCATGCCCAAGGCATCGATCAAGCTCTGTCTGTCCTCGAAATCGGCGTAGCCGAACCCACGCAACCTCCCACTTTCAGAGTCACCCTCACGAAGCAATCGAATACTTTTGACATTGAGTGCGTCAAAAAATTTGTGAACGTCTTCGGGGTCAATGTCGTAGGACAAGTTGCCAATGCGTGCTGTGAAGGGAGGATCACGTGGGATCATTTCATCGCTGACCTCGGGGCCTAAGGCGGCTCGTGGGGCGGTGGGTAAAGTGAATTTTTCGGGGCGAGTATCGCGCCCATAACCATATCGTGGCTGTTCAGCTTCAAAGTCATCGTCATCGGCCCTAAAAAAAATTTCAATGATGATTTCGAAGACTTCTTTGGAGACTTGTTTAAGACTTACCAAGAGGGCTTTGCAACAACAACGGTGGTTACAGCATCTCCGGTATTATTACCATCGTTTGCCAAAAAGTCATTTAGCGACACAGTTTGTCCTTTCTTGGACTTTTTGCCCTTTTTTCCTGGAAAATACAATGGGAAAATATGTAAAACACGTGGACTACACGTGGAAATTCTCGCGTCACTTTCAACCAAGTTTTTGCGGCAAATCAAAGTGTCAAAGGGAAAATGTAAATAAACAAACTTTTAACGTTTACAGTCTCAACTTTCAAACTGAGGCTTTGAAAGTGAATTTGGGAGCGAACTTATTGATGAAAATTGACATTTAAAAAAATGTGTTTGTTTACCTGCGGAGGCCATTGCGGGATTTTTGTCAGCTGTTGTTTCGATCTTTCCTACTTAGCCCGAGCTCGCTCCAAAAAAATCCGGATCGGTTTCTCAACTTTGATATTCTCCAACTTTTTCTATAATATTGAAATTTAAAATTATTTCATTGAATATTATATTGCATTTTTGACCTAAATGTATGTTGATTTAAACTTAAAATAATGTTTTGAAAATATTTATTTGCCTAAAAAATTATGACTCGCTACCTCACAACAGATGTAGTCACTTTGACAGATAAAAGTTTCGGCAAAAAATAAAGTTGTCAAATAAAATCTCTAAAAATTGTCATTTCTTTACTATTTAAAAAAGTTGAAAACATATTCAAAAATTGTATTTGGAAATTTTTCAAACATTTCTTTAATATTTTCCAATTTGTTTCTTATCAGTGATTAGATTATGGAAAAAGCGAAAGCTCCGATGGTCAATTTGCTTTCTAATAATAATTGTCTATGTACCTGTGTGTTTACTCTGCAACCACTCCTTGATTGTCATAATGGTATTGTACATTTTAAATAATTTTAAATCTTTATCTTTTAAATATTATATTTTAGGCGAGTCTTCAGCTCACCGACCACCATAAATCCCTGATTTTGAATTACTTGAGGTTCGCCAAGTTTCAGAGGTCACAATGCCTCAAAGCCATCAAAAATAGTTTTATTGACGCTAAAGAGACAAAGTAAGTGAAAAAAGTTGAAAATTATGAAAATTACATCTTTATTTTTGTCCATTTTATGCAATTTTGTCCCTTTTTTGAATTTTGTTCATTATCGAATTTTGTCCATTTTTCATTGTTGTCCATTTTTCATTTTTGTCCAATTTACAATTTTGTCCATTTTTTATTGTTGTCCATTTTCATTTTTGTCCATTTTTCATTTTTGTTCATTTTTCATTTTTGTCATTTTTGTCTATTTTTCAATTTTGTCCGATTTTGTAAGCCTAATTTTGATACGATTTTTTAGGCTTTTAGATGATACTTACACTATCGAGGAAATCGAGGACATCTTGCGTGATATCCGTGAAATCGTCCAATTAGAGGCCGAATCCGAACTCATCAACGCTGCTCATACCAACGTCCTTTTGCTCCACCAGATCTTTGGCCAAGCTCAAAAATGGCATTTGGACTTGGATGCCAATTTGGCGGACTTGGAAAATCGTGACCTCTTAGATCAAGTCAAACGTTGGGAAGACTCCGAATGTATCTCCGGAACTGTGGAAGATTCCAAACCTTTAGTCCAAAAGAAATTGGCACCCTTGAACGAAGGTGGACCAATGCAACTTTTGAAAATTCAAATCGAACAGGCAAATGAAGAAAATCAAATGCTACGGAATCGACTGAAAGAAGTGGAAAAGAAAGCTATTGGTAATGTTCAACTTTATAAATGTGTCCCATGTGTCCATTTTTAAATTTTTTTTTTTTTTTTTTCAATTTTATCTTTAGTTTATTTTTCTTTTTTTCATTTTTTGTTTTCAATTTTGTAATTTTTTTTTTTTCAATTTTTTCAATTTTGTGATTTTTTTCAGTTTTTCAGTTTTTCAATTTTATGATTTTCTTTTCCAATTTTCCGAATTTTTTTCAATTTTGTGAATCTTTTTCGAATTTATCCAATTGGTTTGCCTTTTCAATTTTGTCCATTTTTTACAATTTCGTCCATTTTTTTTACAGTTTTGTCCAATTTTACAATTTTATCCATTTTCAGTTTTCACAATATTTTGGGTTTTTTTTCAAAATTGTCCATTTTTTTCAAATTGTCCTTTTTTAGATTCCATGACGGAAAAAAAGGCATTGCAAGAAAAGTTACAGAATAAAGAAGAACAAGAGGAAGTTGAGGTCAAGGAAGCTTCCGCCGATGATAAAATTGTAGCTAAAGAAGTAGAAGAAATGGCCCACGCTTTCAAAGAGGTCAAGAATCAAATGGCCACCGAATTAGAATTGAATGCTAAAACCCAAAAAGAATTGGAAACGGATTTGACCACAACCAAGCATAATTTGCTTGACATCCAACATCAATTAAGTTTAGCCGAAAAAGAATTGGAGAAAAAATTCAGTCAAACTGGAGCCTACAAAAATCTCAAAAAAATGTTGACGACTAAAAATGAACAAATCAAAGAGTTGAGGCAAAAACTTAGAAATCACGAAGAAGTCAGTGATAATGAGTGATTTTTCTTCTAATTTTTTTAACGTTTTTTCGGATTTTTCAAAGAAATTTCTAAGTGTGTGATTGGACCAAATATACAAAGAAAATGCAATTATTCGCAAAAAAATGTCACAACTTTTGCATTGCAACCAAAAAACATGCATCACAGTGTTTGAAAAATTACTTGAAAAGTCTCATCTTGCGAACGAAGCCCAAAAATGAGAAAGGTTGCGTGATTTTGTCGGAAATTTGCTTTATTGCCGGAACTATGTTAGTATTAAGTCATGATTTTGGCATGAAAATTCAAATATATTTAGTTTGAAAATAAAGTTGATTTTCAAAATCACGCAACCTTTCTCATTTTTGGCTTTTTTAAAAGGACATTTCCAATTCAGCTAAATGTTTGATTGCATGCTAGAGTCCAAATGGCGCAATTTTTGAATTGAGTTGAATCAATACTATTTTAGTTGTAAAAGTAGAGACTATTATTCGCATGATGGCGCCAACGAAGGCAATTTTGTCACAGTCCAAGTCTAAGTCATGGGACCTCAAAAAAGGCGCATTATTGCGTGCGTTGGATTTTGAAAGATTTCCAATAAAAAGGAGACGAAGAAGAAGCTTTTCGAGGGTTGAACACCGTAGTTTTTGTTTAGCTTTCAGCCAAGGAAGAAGATTATTACAGTAGATTACCTATTTAACGCCCCTTTTTTAAGTAACGCCCAAAACATCATATTTTAAAATATATTTTTAAGAATCAACGCCCATTTATTTATGATGTCCTAATTAACGCCTAAATTATAATTAACGCCACATCAGATCTCAACTTTTTTATTAACGCCCGGGCGTTAAAAAGGCAATCTACGGTACAAGGAAAAATGGCCGAAGATTTATTGGGTGGAGGTTTAGACATTGACGGTTGGTCTTACCTCAAAAATGATGTTCAGGGAAAAATCAATGAAATGACAGACAGAAGTTTGATTCTGAGATCAACTTTTCCACTCATCATGCGATCAAAATTGAAAAAGAAAGAGGCTAAAGATGCCTATGAACTGGTGGTGGCCGTAATGGAAATGAAAAGTTCCATTGAACCTCCATGGATTGGTAAGTTTTTGGGCGCGAAAATTCAAATACTGTAGATCTTCATTTTAAACGCCTCTCTCCTAATTAACGCCCAATCTTAATTAACGGACAGTTTGAATTATTTTGTAATAATTAACGCCAATTTACTTTTTATATCCTAATAAACGCCCCCATTAAACTCAAAATGTTATTACCGCCCGGGCGTTAAATAGATAATTTCGATTGGAGCAAACAAGGTTTTTATTGTGATACATCCGATTTGTGACTACAATTTGACTGTCGGATAATCCGTCCATTTTCAACTCTAATGTCTCATTTTGAACCAGAGACATCATCCATGAATAGTTTAAAGTAAACCTTCATAGTCTTCATGGATGATGTCATACTGGTTGACATCGATTATGCGAAACTCAATCCTTCCATCTCTCAAAACTTGAATTCCTCCGAATTGGCTGACCTCGCCGGAGCTTGAAAATGCTTGAACTGCTGAAAGGGAAAAAGAATAGATTCCCGATACAGGTGCTGTAAAAACACCTGATTCCTCATCTTGGTCTTCAGATAGTCAATTTCATTCTCAAAATTGTTGATTCTTTCATCGCGGTTCTGATTCTTCTTCAAATCCTCAACTTGACTTTTCAATTCTTCGACAATCTGGACAAGCTGAACAAATTCGTCATAGTTTACAATCTGCTGTTCTTTGTTGGTAGCACAAATAATGCCAAAGAAGAGACACAAAATTAGGAATCTCATGTTGCTCCTTACTCTCAAAGAGTCAGTCCACAAGTGTCATCTCAAGCAAGAAATATACCTAGAATATCTGAGATTGGTATCATCACCTTTTCAATTTCCAAGTGTAATGAAAAAGCATGAACAAGTGTATTGACACCAGGTTTGGAAAATCATCACATAATTCTAGCTTTTTTTTCAGCTGTTTTTCAAATAATATTTCTTGAAAACTTTTATTTTCAGCTGAAAAGTTGAAACGTGAATTTGACAAGTCTTTTGGAGCCCCCTGGAATGTCGTTGTGGGTGAAGCCTTCAGTTTCAACGTTGATTACGACTTTCACTTTTTGTATTACTTTCTATACGGACCCGTAGCCATCTTGGCTTGGAGAGTAAGTCCAACAAAAAATGTTTTTGGCGCGAAATTTCAAATAATATTTTTCAGTGTGGAAGTGTCTTACCTTGTGAAATCAATCACATCACCGAACGAAAAATGAAGCCCAAAGGAGATTCCAAAATGATGCGAAAGAAACGCGAAGTCACCGATCGTATTTAAACGCAACCAAAATCTATGGAAATCACGCAACCTTTCCTGACATTTTCCGTCTGCCGTCAAGATAAACGTTCCACATTTCAAGCAGTGCAGAAAGAGCATCAGGCAGACTCAATGCACATTCCATTGGACAATTTATTTTGTTGACCTCCCGCCTTCCAAAATTTCGTTTACCCCTATTGTGTTAGGTGTGGGTAACACATTTCTAGTCGAATCAACTCAAAAATTTCCAGCATTGCAGATGTCGTAAATTGTCAAATTATTATGCCTTTGAACATTTTCTGTTGTAAGCCAGAAGCTACAGGGTGACCAAGCAAGTTTTGGTCTCAAATGACCGCAATTGCCACAAATAACCTCCATGGCCTCCAATTGTCTCAATGGTCTATGGTCTTTAATGGCCTCCAATGACCTCTAATGGCCTCAAAAAGCCTTATTAGGCCTTATATAACCTAAATAGCCTCAAAAGGCTAAAAATGACCTCGATGGCCTCAAATAGCCTCAAATACCCTGAGTAGCCTCAAATAGCCTTAAAAGGCTAAAAATAGCCTCTACGGCCTCAAATGGCCTAAAATACCATGAATAACCTCAAAAAGGCCCAAAATTGCCTCTAATGTGGACTACATGTATGTGGTGCAAAACTTGTTAGGAAACCCTGTACTTCATAGCATTATTGCAGAAAAATCATTGCTTACTACAGATGCATTTTGTTTATTGACCATAGAGAGAACTGAGAAGGCTGAGAAGACGAAGATAGAGATGAGAAGATGCTCAGCTTTGCGTGCCTGCAGTCATAAACAGCTTTGTCCATTTTCACAGCTCGTAGCCGATGTGAAATACAACTCAACTTTAACTAAAAGTTAGTTGACCTGTTTTTTTCCTTTCCAGTATATTAAAAGTAGCAATAATAATGGTAATAGTTTTAAATTGAGTTTGATAAGAAGTTCATTTTGGACTTGAACTTTTTAATGGTCAAAAACGTGTTATCAGGCAGGGCCCAAAACTGGTTTCTAATTACCATCATTGTTGGCCCGCATAGAACATGAAGTTGTTGTTCTTGGGGATTTCTTTCAAATGTGAATATTGCATGACAGAACTTTACATCAAAAATCATAGTGTTTGAAAATCACTAAAAAGGTTTCATTTTACAACATTTCGAGCGAAGCGAGCAAAGCTATAAATATTTGAATTTTCGCGCCAAAAACTAAGTAGGAAAACTAACAGATTGCTCCCGCAGGGGTTAGGTGATGCGATTGTAGATTAGGTTTGGTTAGGTTAAATAAAGATCCAAAATAAGAATTTTTTTTTGAAAGCTTTAAAAAGAATGACAAATTGTCCAATTTTGGCATAGATGAAATATTTTGCCAAATGGTCATCACAACAATGGATTTTTGTGTAGGTGTAGATTTATTGCTATGCTGCATGTCTCTATCTTAGTAAAGTCAGTTCAGTAGCCATTTTGAATGACCTTTGGTCTGCAAGAATCGTCACTCTACACATTGCTCGAATTTCAAGTTTAGCCACGCTTTGTTGAAAGTCCAATTTTTGTCCAAGAAATAGATTTTGGCAAAAATTCCTTTGAACTTTTGATATCTGTAAAATTCAAACCACCCTAATCTGTAGAAAGTAAGTCACCTAAAAAGTGATTTTCGATAGGTTTTGCGGAACTGGTGATTTTAATGAATTTGGTGATTTTCTGGAAAATTGTGATTTTTGCTATTTCGATGATTTGGTGATTTGTGCGATTTCAGTGAATTTGTTGATTTTTTGAGAAAAATGTGATTCTTGTGATTTGATGATTTTTGCAATTTCAGTGAATTTGGTGATTTTTGAAAAAATTGTGATTTTTGCAATTTCGGTGAATTTGGTGATTTTTGATAAAATTGTGATTTTTGCGATTTCAGTGAATTTGGTGGTTTTTGGCGCGAAAATTCAGATATACGCGTTTAAAATATACGTAGCTCGCTTCGCTCGCTTTATGGACAAAATCTGGACTTTTGGAAAAGTGTGTTTAGTGGATTTAGTTCAGAATGAAATGACCGAGGAAGTTTGGAGGGTAGGTTTTGTCCTTCTTCCAAAGCTTTACTACTGTACTACCCCTCCTGCTGCCCCCTGCCTAGCTGCATTTGCGGCATCTACCACCAATATCTCTAAAGTTCTAACGCTCTTTTCAGAAGAAATCTGGTGAGCTACACAAGCCAGCTACTACATGCACGATTCAAACAGGTTTTGGCTACTATACACGCCCTTTGCTTCTTGAGTACAGGACCAGATGAATCCTTCGCCATTTTGGCCATTTTCCAAAGGTGGAAAATTGGAAAATCTGGCGAGCGAAGCGAACGACGTTTATTTTAGCACATAAGTATCTGAATTTTCGCGCTAAAAACGCTAAAACAAGCCAAATCCCAAAAATCCTAAAATTCACGAAATTCACTGAAATCGCAAAAATTCACGAAATTCACTAAAATCGCAAAAATCACGACATTCATTGAAATCGCAAAAATCACGAAATTCACAAAAATCGCAAAAATCACAATTTTCTCAAACATCACCAAATTCAGTAAAATCACCATTTTCGCAATAATTACCAGATGCAGTAAATTCCAAATTAGAGTCGATTTATGCAATTTTAAAAAGTTAATTTTTGACTTGAAAATTCCAAGAAGAACTTTTACGAATTTTGTTGCTAAGATAATTTATCAAAGGAGAAAAATGAATTTTGGGCATTTTGGGCATTTTCTGATGATTTTTTGGATGCAAAATATGACAAATGAGAATGACTATTTCCAGCCAATTAAGATTATTAGCATAGTTTTGAGACTGGAAAGTGTTGCATTTGAGTTTATAGTTGGAGAATGTGGGGTCGTAAATGACTGTCATATCTTAGAAAACAATGAAAAGCTGAAGGAAATTTGATGAGCTATAAAACATGCACGCGGCTATTTTTAGTATAAGCAGTGTAGCACGGATTTGGTCCAATATCTGGTAACGCTGTACACCCAGCAACAGGCCAGAGAGACGCGAAGAGAGCACATGTGACGCTCACTCCATCCTCCCAAGTTCTCGACGATTGTAAAGATTGCATTCCAAGGTGCATGAATTTCTGGTCGGCTAAGAAATGAAGTGCATGACCAATCTGTAATAAGGTCTTGTAATTGGATAATTACAGCAATTATATAGAATAAAGTATGCACTAGAAAATGTCCAAAGTTGACTTTTTGCCTCTATATATTTGCTTTATTGTCAAAATTCGCCAAATCGATTTTGCCAATTTTCGCAATTTATTCTAAAACAAGACTGAAAATTAATTTCAGTGCTGACCGCGAGTATGCTATGCCTCGCGGTCCTAGAAGTCGAAGTTGTTTGCCGACATCTTTTGACATTTGATTTTTAAAAAAATGAAATTCAGCCAAAAACAATCTATAAACAGATTATAGACTTCTAGAACCGTAAGCCCTAGCATGTTCGCGGTCAATTATGCAAATTATAGCTCACTTCGCTCGCTAAAATAGTATTTCTCAGTAAGGCTTGATTTGACACAACACTGCTCAGCAAAAGCTGAGTAAACTACCAATTCCTGAGAATAATCGCGGTCAAAAAAGATTCAGGACTCAGGAATGAAAAACAACGACGAATTTTTTGACAAAATATTTCAAAATTCAAATTTCGCGTAAATTTGAGATTTTCACTAAAACTTCTCATCTAAAACTTGTTGTGACACCCTGTATTTGGCTTTTTTCAGTATGATCGCCAAATCAAAATAGGTGTGTACGATAAGTAGGTGAACTTTGCCAACAATTGAAACCTGTTTGTGTCAATTTTTCATTTTTCACCTGCGTTGAACTGAACACTTGTTCACTTGTTTCAAATGCATCTTGTTTTTATGGTGTTCAGCAGGCGAGGCGCCGAGCGCTCGCCGGCAGGCTAGCTTTTCCACGTACGGGCGCGCGGAGCTGAGGTAGCTTCCCTTGCCTCTGTCGCGGTGTGAGACTCTGCGCTGGCACTGGCTTAGCTGCTTGCATTTTGGGGCGGCCTGTTGCTGGCTTTAGTGGTGGAGGAGTCCATATTGGAAGAGATCATAGAGAATCCTGACAAGAAACCTAAGATCAGGATTGTCGTAAGATGGCGGATAAGAAACCGGCGGTTTTGGGGGCCACAGCCTTCAAACCTGTGGAAAGGCACGGATGGGAGGCTGTCAAGTACTTGATCCACAACCCGGAGACTGGCGAATTCTTCACCAGGACTCCAAAGTCTTGGGCGCTCATCACTGGATTCTACATCATTTACTACAGTCTCTTGGCCGCTTTTTGGGCTGCCATGCTCATGATTTTCTTCACCACTCTCAAGGATAACGAACCAAAGTAAGTTTTGCTTAAGTCTTGATTTTAAAATAGGAAAAAGTGAATTAAGGAAAAAAAGAAGAATTTGTGGCTTGACATCAGCGTGCATGCTGTCAAGTGTGCTGACAGCCTGAGCTGGGTCACCGCGTGCGATGAATAATGACAACAAAGTTGACCGGCGGCCGGCTACAGATTTAGATTTGAAATTAGTTATCGTTAAAATCACTTTTGCTTATTCATGCGATCTTGACTCCTGATCAAAGTGCCAAGTCAACATTTTTAATGCTAGCGGCGAGTATACAATTGCTTAGATAAATCATTTAGAATGGCATTAAAAAATCCAGTTTTGGCTCTTCTTCAACAAAACTGGATTTTCAGCATGATGATCTTAGAACTGCAAAGGGCGAGGCCATCATCATCATTGATGATATGATATTTTCAATGTTTTCACAATTTTCAGATGGATCGGAGCCGAAAGTCTAATTGGAACATCGCCGGGTGTGGGTTTGAATCCCAAACAGTCAGAAGCCCTGATAGATTCCTCAATGATCCAATTCAACAAGGACAAGGCTGAAGATACTGTGGGAGATGCAGCAACAGTTGCTGGATGGCAAGGTTGGGCTAAACGTGCCAATGACTATGTGGGTACTCTGATCGAAGAAGGCAAAGATTGTTCAGCAGGCAATGGAGCCACTTCTGACGAGGCTTGTAAATTTAAGAAAGCTGTCCTTGGCACATGTGCTGTTGTTGAGAATGCCGGATTTGATAAAGCCACTCCATGCCTGTTTCTCAAGTTGAACAAGATCTATGGAGTTGAAAATGACCACTATAACAGCAAAAATGATCCGGATATTCCCGACGATTTTCCTGAAGGTCTTGCGGATCATATCGACGCGCAAGAAGGTAAACATAGTCACACTTGTCATAATAGTCTTACTTGTCACAGTTGTCACATAGTATTACTTGTCAGGTGTCACAATAGTTACATTTGTCACATAAGTCACACTCACAATAGTTCAGCTTGTCACACTTGTCATGATAGTCTCACTTGTCACAATAATCATTAATTGTCACAAAGTCACATTTCCCACACTTGTTACACTCACAAAAGTCAAACTTGTCACAATATTCACACTTGTCACAATAGTCTTGCTTGTCACAGTTGTCACACTTGTCACATAGTATGTATTACTTGGCAGTTGTCACAATAGTCACATTTGCCACATTAGTCACACTCAAAATAGTCAAACTTGTCACTCTTGTCACTTGTCACAATAGTCTTTTAATTGTCACAATAATCTTTAATTGTCACAAAGTCACAATATTGACACTTGTCACAATAGTCTTACTTGTCACTCTTGTCACACTCACAATAGTCACACTTGTCAAAATAGCTATTTTGACTTTAGATTATCAAGCAACCGATTCAAACTTTGACTACTTTTTCAGACAAGGAACAGGTTTGGGTCAACTGCAAAGGCGAATACCCCGCTGATCAAGAGGCCCTTGGCGAACCCGTCTACTACCCCGCTTCCCGAGGCTTCCCCGGATACTTCTTTCCCTACTCTAAGCAAGAGAATTACCAGAGTCCTATTGTGGCTGTGCAGTTTCCCAACGCTAAAGTGAATCAACTTTTGCATGTTGAATGCCGAGTGTGGGCCAAAAACATCAAATACAACAAACGAGACAGGATCGGTATTAACCACTTTGAGCTCCATATCCTGGATCAGGCGGCCGCCGACAAGATTGCCAACGGTTCAGACTAAGTGCAATGCAACATTGATCAACAAGAGAAAAAAAAAAAAAAAAACTTAGTAGTGACCAAGTGAAAAGATCTAAAAATCAAGACCGCGAAGAAGCTATGCTACTCGCGGTCAAATAAGAGTTTTTGTCAGTGTTTAACGACATCTATCCCAATCTATCAAAAACAAAGCCATATTTACAGCTTGAAAACTAGACCCTAGAAAATATGTCATTTTTATGTGAAATATGTAAATTGACATATTTTTGCTGGGGATCTAATTTATTAGTGACAAGACAGATACTATACCAATGCAAAATCTACATTAGAATCTGCTCAGAAAAAAAATTAAAATTTTTCAAAATCTCAATTTAAAACCGAAAAATCTCAAGCTTATCAAGAAAAATAACGTTAAAAAATTCTGAAAAAAAATTGGACAGCAAAAAAAAAATTTTTTCCTACTTTTCATTTTCCCTCCCCTCGAATTTTTCTCTTGGCAACCCCCGGATTTTGAAGAAACATTTACAAAAGATGGCGACGTCCACTACTAGCTGGAAAGCCGGTAAAAGCGAGTTCCTTAGGCGTGACGTCACGCTAGTGACGTCACTCCTTTTTCAAACTCTGCTTTTGCAACTTTGAACGCTAATTCCCCTACCTCTAATTTATGTGACACTGCTTAAAAATCGTTTTTAAAAAGTGTTTTTCCAACATATGTGAGCTTTGAAAAAACAAGAAAAATTAGGCTGTTTGGCATCGCTTAAAAAAGTCGCGGTCAATTTTTGAAAATTGACCGCGAGAACAAATCCAGACAACAACAAGCCAGTCTTTCCCCCTCCCCCCTTTGCCACGCCCCCCACACGCCCCCTCCAATGCAGATGAACGTGAAGGAACGCATGCTCAAAAAATGATTGAATTTTGATGAATTTCTGACCGCGATGCTATTTTGCTACTCGCGGTCAAAAAGAGCTTGACTCCGTCCCATTCCTTGTATCTCAAAGTTTAACGTTGATTTTTTATGTGTTCAATTCTGAAGGCCTATTATAACTACAACTACACTCTAATTACATGATAGAGCCTTAAAAAAGCAAAAACTTAATCAATTTTTTTGATGTGAAATTTTTTTTTGAAACCATCCCAATTACGCTACGATGCGATCGTTGATTTTAAGCGATTTTAAGAATGCTTGCACTTATACTGTATATAAGAATTTTAAAATATCGAAGAGAGTCTTTTTTTTCCTGCCGTATGTGAAACTTCATCATTGTGAACATCTGACTTATTCATGGAGACAGACGAGATTGTGTACAATAAAAGGATTATTTTTAAAAAAACTAGTTTTTCTTACTCGCGAAATTTTTGAAAACTATTTAACGCATAAAAAAAATATTTTTAAAAATATGCATTAATGAAAAAAAAATATTTGAAAAAATATGTTCAAATAAAAAAGAAAATATTTTGAAAGTATGTTTAAATAAAAAAAAAGATATTAAAAAAAATATATACAAATAAAATAAATGTTATTTTTGTTCATTTTTTATGGGGATTTTACAGTGAATTGTCATGATTGAAAGGTGGAAAAAACTCGTGTAAAGAAAGTAGCTTTCTGAGAAACTTAAAATAAAAAAGTCCGGCTGCTGACGTAGACCGGCTTGAATTCAAGCCAAAAAAGCTGTATCTGTGCCTGAAAAACAACATACCGGAAATGAACTGAAGAGACACATGTGTTTTCACTAAAACAAAATTCAAAAATAAAATTGCAGTACTAATATATTCTTCGAATATTTGATTTTTGCACCAAAAATTATATTTCAATTTTTGCGAGTGTATCTACCTATTTGTATTTTCAATGTTACCACCATAAGTGGTCAAAATTAAGTACGCAAAAATTCAAAAATTGAAAATGAAAATTAACGTAGCTCGTTTCGCTCACAATGTTTGAAAATGAGATTTGCAAGTGGGCAAAAATCCCATTTTTGTGACTTTTTCTAATTTTGCCATGAATTGAAATTCAAAAAATACTCTACGAAATTTCCGTATTTAATTTTGGAATTTTTGCGCCAAAATAATGCATAATTTTGACCACTATAGGCGCGAACATTGAAAATACAAATGGATACATTATCGAAAATTCAAAAAACATTTTTACCGAAAAGTTTTAATTGTTGTCGACGAGCGAAGCGAGGAGACATCTCTCTACTCTGGACGAAATCACCCCACTCCGACTATAAAGCTATCCTACGACTTACATAAATACTAGGGTCGAAAAAAGAAGAAAAAAGTGACGCTGTGAAAACTAAAAAATCCTAGATACTAGGGTCCAAAAAGAAGCAAAAAGTGACGCTGTAGTAAATCCTCTATACTAGGGTCCAGAGTTGTATCCTCGCATCGCTCGTCGACAACAGCGTACGGCCCCCTTCTCAGATTCTCGGGGAGGACGCCCCTGCTTAGATGGTTAATTTTTTTTTATCAA
>LT727960.1:0-11592 GCA_900157175.1 Oithona nana
CCTATATTGGCTAGATGACGTTCAAGTCAAAAAAATCACAACAAAGCGTAAAAACTCGGGTCACTGTAGTAAATTCCCGCTTCATAAAAATTTCCAATTTTACAACAAAATGTTACTTAACAAACATATCTTAAAATAAGTTATAGATCACAAAAATGTTTAGTTTACTTGATAAATTAGGAATTTTATTTAGTAATCTGAATTTTGTTCTCAAAGTTGTCGTGAATGGTTACGAAATCTTACATTTTTTGTGCTTTAAAAAAATGCAAAAAATTAGTTTTCGAAGGGAGGAGAATGGAGGGGTATTTTTTATTCGCTTGAGTGGCTTTGAGAAAAACGACCCAATTAGCCCAAAACGAACGAGGCAGAAAGATATCGTAATTTCAAATGCACGTCAGTTCCACATTTAATGCCCATTGACATCTAGGTATGAAACGTACGTAACTTCTTCTTCTTCTCTATCTTCTCTGCTTTACGCTGCTGTCAAAACAGCAGCTCAAAAAGCAGAGAAGAAGAAGATGAAGAAGAAAGCTTCTCTTCAGAGAATAATTATAAGCAAAACAAGAGAGAAGATGAAGAGAAGCTGCAAGAGGAGCAAGGAAAAACCATGACAACCACCAAATTGACAACATAACAAACCATGACAGAGGAGATTGGAACGGTAAGTATTCAAAATCAAGCAAAATATTGAAATAAGCGAGCGAAACGAGCTTTAAAAAGGGTCTAATGTTGCTTTTAATGGTTTTTAACCTTTAGATGGCCTTTATTTTGCTAATCTTCTTTTATTGCAATTACACAGTGTTTGAAAATTACTCAAAAATTCACATTTTACAACAAAATGCTAATAAACATTAGAATCTGCAGGTGCAGTTTTCACCATTTTTAGCGCAAAAATTCAAATGATTTTTTTTGGTTCAAAATCGATTTTCCATTGTAGCTCGCTTTGATCCCGTACTTTTCAAAGATATTTCAAAGTCGTTTTGTGAATTGTAGGAAAATTGGTTGCTTGGACAGTCGGAGACCCTTAAAAGTGAAGACCTCAACCATGTATGGGTCTGGGGAAGCACCTTTTTGGCTTTGGCCAACCTTGGAGTGAGTATTTATTACTGGAAAGAAGTGCAAAAAATCCGAGCTGAACAGAAAGACAAAGAAACTAAAGAAAAGGAAGAGAAAATGGAAGAAATCAAAGAGAAGGAATTTCATCAAATCGCTGAACCATCCACTGAATACTATAGGAACCAAGGACACTATATTTTCAATTTTTGTGATACTTATCCATGGAACTAAACTGATACTGTCAAAATTGTCAAACAAAATAAAAAGTTTTTTGTACATTGAAACATTAGGCCCATTCATCTCCTTTAATTTTCAGGCTGAACCTGTTTTTATAACAGTAAGTAATGCGAAAGGTTTCGTGAATCCATTTCGTTTCGTTCCGCTCAGTACTTTGTATTTGAGGAGACTTTAGAGATAAGACAAACATTCACATAAGTTTGCCACCCACTTTGTCAACAAAACAACAATGACTACTCAAACTTGGCATCAAGACATTCCATTAGAAGAAGTAGAAAAGGCTAAAAAGGCTTTCAAAGAAGCCTTTCTTTACCCAACTTTGACTAGTGCCAAATTGGATGAAGAGTTGAATACCATAGAAAGCAAGTGGACTTACACAGATGTATCAGATTTACAGTCGGGAAAAAAGACTGTTTTACGAACTTCAACACTCACTGAACCATTTGTCACTTCAAGACCTATTCATTATGATGAAACTGAGCTTTGGACATCTACTTTTGTAGAAAATAGAAGAGTCAGACTGGTCAAAAAATCCGGATCAACTTATATTGAAGTTTGGCAACATGGAATGTTGCAAAAGTCAGTGAATTTGACAGAGAAGAAATTACATGGACCTGTGTACTTTGACAACACCTTTGGAGCTTTGGATATCAACCCTTCAGGAACCAAAGTTGCCTTCATTGTTGAAAAGAAACGTTTGAAGAGCAACAGTTTCTTTCATAGTACAACCTCATCCCATGATGAAGTGTTTCCAGGTCAAGAATACAACTTTGTTGATGATTGGGGTGAACAAAGGAAAGGAAAGTCATTGTCAACCATTGCTATTCTTGACTTGTCCTCTGATGCATTGCAAGTTTTGGACTTATCAGATGAGTATTGCTATGGCAATTGCTTGTGGATTGATGATGAACATTTGATTGGCACTGCAACTCTTGTTGAAGCTTACAGGATTGGGATTGTATACACTACAAGTAAACCTACCAGTGTGTTCAAGTTGAATATCAAGAACTTGTCTTCTTACAATGTAATCAGCAGCAAGGTGGATGGAATATGTTGCAAGTCTCCAAGATTGAGTCCTTCCAGAAAGACTTTGATTTGGTTGGAAAGAGACTTGCTTGACAGAACTCATGCTTGTTGTCTTAGATTGATGTCTTGCAATCTTCAGTCAAGTGATGAGCCTAAAGTTGTGGTTGAGATCAAAGAACATTTTGAACCTGGAGAAGACAACTTTGCAGGATTGTTCAAACCTCTTTTGCCTTCAAGATGCTTCATTTCGGAAACTGAAATCATCATTTCTGATTTGCTGATTGACACTTGGCATTTGTACAGCATCAATTTGAGTGGTGTTAATGATTTGAAATTGCTACCACATCCAAAATTACCATCTTTCAAGGGAGATGGAAATGTTGAAGTTTCAGATGTTTCAGCTGAAAAAAACATGGTCATTGCCATCAGGTCTTCTTTACTTCAATCTCCAAGCTTATGGATAGGCACATTTCAAGGAGCAGCAACCTTAGATTGGAAACAAGTGATTGAAGGATTCAATGTCCAAAGCTTGGATGGTATGGAAGATATTACCTATGAAACTATTTTTCATAAACCTGAAATTGAACATGAAGATGCAATGTTCAGAGATGTCAAGTTCAGTTCAATTTATGTTGGTCCACTAACAGCATCCAATTGGAAATTGATTTTATGGCCTCATGGAGGTCCACATTCACATTTCAATACAACTTTTAAGAATGATGTTCTTTTTTGGTTGAAACTTGGATATGCAATCTTGATGCCCAACTACAGAGGATCATTGGGATTTGGCCAAGCAAGTGTCTTGTCATTGACAAAGTTTTCAGGAACCAATGATGTCAATGATTGCTATCAAGCAGTCCAGGATTGCTTGAAAGTCTTTGGACATTTGGATCCTGAAAAATTGTATTTGTATGGAGGATCTCATGGAGGTCAAATAGTTCTTCACTTGAGTGGTCAATTTCCTGACACATTCAAAGCATGCATTGCAAGAAACCCTGTCACCAACATAGCTACAAAAGTCATGGTTGCAGACAATCCAGATTCTGGATTCAACCAAGCAGGTTTGAACTTTGATTTTCAATCTCCAAACCCAGAGGAAATGGCAAGGCTGTTTAAAAATTCACCCATCAAATATGCTACTAAGGTCAAGATCCCAATTCATTTGAATCTTGGCACTTTGGATCGCAGGGTACCAATGTCACAAGGTTTGGAGTATTACAAGAATTTGAAAGCTCTTGGCAGGAAAATTTCTATGAACATTTATGAAGACAATCATGTTTTGAACAAGGCTGCAAATCATACCAATATCTTGATCAATTCAGTCCTCTTTTTTAATTCAATTCAGTAATAAAATGAGTTTATTTTAGAAATCTGTTGTTTCTACATTGTTATCATGAACTTCAACTACAAAATGTCTTGCAGAACCGTCTTTTTCTGATGTTTCTGTTCCAGGAATTGGCGATGAGTTGCTTTGGCTAGGAGGATCAGGAAGTGGTAGATTCTGTTTGACTTTGAAGCTTGACATTGAGATACCAGAAGTTTTTTGAACTGCCTCTTTATCTTCATAGCCCCAGTTCACTTTCCAGTATCCTTCAGCTCCTACTCTGCATATATTTCTGAGCCTTTCTAATTCAATGCAAATGTCACTATATTCTCTGGTATCTTGGTATCCCATCTCTTCCAATAACTTGAGCATGTTTTGGGATTGTAAAACCAGCATTAGACTTTGTCCATAAGCTCTAAACTCATTGGATTTCTTGGTTAGATTGATAAAATGTTTGATAAAAAAGAACAAGAGAGCTTTCTTGCGAGTTTCACCTAAGGTTGGAACTTTCATTTCTAAATTGATTTTAAGTTTGTTGTCTTCTGCTGTATCATCATAGGGGATTTCATTGTCCTTTTGTATTTGCTTGATTCTTTCAAGTTTGTATTCCATTCTTTTTTGGTAATCATCTTTGTCTGTTTTGTCTATGATCCTAGTGGGAGTTTTGAGAAGATTATTTTAAAATGCAAGTGTTTGTTAGTTCACAAATTACATACCTTGATTTTGAAGTTGTAGAATCCACAGATTGTTTTTGTCGATAAGTATTGGAAATGGTTTGAGGTAGGACCAGTAAGATTGGATTTTCAGTAGATATTATTTCAATGAGACCCTCACAATCCAAAGCTGGATAGAATCCTCCATCATTTTGAAGTCTCATCACAGCATCTATTAAATGAGGTACTAAATTTTCCTGGATTCTGAAGATTCTTGCATGTGCTTCAGCAATTTTGTGTTTAGGCAAATGCAATGCCATGTTGTCCTTTTTGATGAAGTAGTTTGGCAAATCTTTCTTTTCTACTTTGGTCAAGAGCCTTTTGAAGTAAGCTACAAACTTGTCTCCTAAGGTTTCATCTTGCCAACTTGCTGGATCCCTTTCAAGCATCCAATAGAACAAGTACCTGAGGATGGTCATATCCAATCCTGTCTTATCTCTCAAATGTGTCCTGAACATAATTATGATGAACAGGTAGAATCTCATCTGTGGATGCGTTAAGCTCTTGAGGAGCAAGTGTTCCATTCTGACAAATCCCCATTGCCAATTTAACCCTGCCTTGGCATCTGTCTTGGTTTTGATCTTTGCTGGTAGTGGAATAAGGTTGGCACCTATGCTTTGAACAATGTGACCTTGTGTTAGTTCTGATGGTGGCCAATGGTACACTGTTCCAGTTGGTTTATGTTGAAACTTTTTTCTTTGCCTCATGTACCATTCAATACCACAATCTGGCCAGAAAGGTACATCTACACATGGTATGAAATCTAGCCAAGATTCTTTGGCTTCATCGGTGTCCAGCATCTCATTCTTGCACATGATTTTAGGGCCATCCATTGAAGCAGCTGTAGCAATGTCACTCATTTGTAAATCTCTGCTCATTTCATAGAAAGTTGCTGAGAAATGTTGCATGAAGTACTTGGAAGTCAAGTAAGTTTTATCTTCTTCCAAATCTGTTGGTAAAGGATAAGGTTCATCAAACTCAATGTCTTCATCTTCAGTTAACAAGGGGACTTTGATTGTTTTGAAGCACTTTTTGGGAAGTTTGGCCATGTGACTTTTTTCTTTCAATTTGCTGACAACCTCTTGCAAACTGACATTGTGTAGGGATCCATAAAAGTCATCGGACTGACTCGAAGACTCTGCACCTCCATTTTCTTCTCTCTTTGGTGACTTTGGAGGAGGAACAGACACTTTGCTTGGTTTGACTTCCAAACTTGGAGCTTTTCCTGTCTTCTTTTCAATGTGATTAGACAAGTCTTTTAGAAGCAAGTATCCTGGTCTGCTTTCAATGTTTTCAATCTCCTCCTCTGTCTTGTCACTAGTTTCTTTTGGTGCCATTGGTTGAATGACCAATGGTGTTCTGGGTTCTGAACATCTTCTTGAGAAATATTCATCAACACACCTTAATTTTCCTTGGCCAATTTCCTTTTTATTGTCCTCAACGCAAACTCTGTATGTTGGCTCATCAGCTTGACTGTAATCTAAAGATCCATTTCTCAAGCTATGAAAATCCTACAAGAGAGATTGAAAAGTTGTAAAAAAGCCTTTTAATCTTCTTAATGGCAAAGGCTTTAGCTATCTACATAGAACATACCTCAAGTCTGTTGACTTCAACTGACTGATAGGAGATAAAGACATTTGTTGCTAACAAAGGCTCTAAGACATCAAAGTTGTCATTGGTTTGCAACCCAACATTTTCTTGAACTTTTTGAAAGATCAAATCTGTGACATAACTGTGTCTTTTACAATTCCTCAAAGTGTCATTGAACTTGTCATCCATGTCTTTCTTTTCTTGAGGAAATCCCTCTTTATCCCTGAAATAGGAAGATTATCAAAAAGGTACTTTGGGTCTTTAAAAGTTAACACAACAAACCTTTCAAAGTTCTTGAAGAATTGGACTGAGAGCAGGATTTGATTGATCAAAAATCTCTCTGGATTCTCATGGAGATCTTCCCTTAAAAGTTGCAAGTTCATGGCTTGAACATTTTTCTCTAAATCATTCCAATCAATACCATGTCTGACCCTTTTAACTTTGGGCTGCTGTGGTTGTGGTTCATGGTTGTTATTATTGATAGAAATTTCTTCATTGGAAGGTTTGGAAAGACTTCTTGATAGGTCCCTTTCCAATCCTTTCAAGATTGGTTGGACATTAGAACTTTCATCTTCTTTAGGTTTGGTGCTTTTGGGGGCATACCTTTCCCAATATTCATCATCAGTTTGTTTTCTTGACTTGCCACGAGTGCTGCATCCTGACCCCATGATTAGTGACTTAGCTACTGAATGCTGCTTTATCGATGCGGCGGCCCTCACAGTCTGTACGGCGGCTATCCTTATCACTAATCAACATGTAATTTTCACCTTCAAGGCTTCAACATTGCAGATTTTTCCAGACATTGAATCATTTGCTAGCCTTTTTATCCTAAATCAGGTTATCTTTTCATCCACATAATTCCTGAAAATTGCATTTCATGGATTTGATTCATCTTATAACAATTTTTTGTTGCTCCAAGAGTTTAGAAAAAACTTGAAAATAGTTTAGGTACCTATTTAAAATTGTGTAACCAAGGATTAAGATTATCTATAGGTATGTAAAATGTAATGAATAGCAACTTACTTTTGCAAGGAAAAGAAATCCTCGGTGACATCCTTTTCCAGTGTAGGAAAGAGACAATTTTCGAAAAATATGAATCATAGTCGCAATATCGAAGGGCATCCTTATCAACGTATTTTTGGCAAATGTGGACATCGAAGAATGAAATGCAAATAAATTACTATTTACTATCCTTTTTCTAAAACTATAAAGAGATAAAGATTTTCACGTACTACGTTTAGCTTTTGTAACACGATTACGATTTGCGCGTGCGTCAAATTAACGCATCCTATGAAACGGAGAATGACAGGCAGCTTTTGCTCAGGAAGAAGCTGTAATGGTGGTTGACAGAGTCATTCAGTCTCGTAAAAGCCCTCAGAAAGGCATGACTTGACTTCCATGGAGTGGAAACAATGCGTCTATTGCATATCCTAGCTTTAGTTAGCTTTGTCAAAAGTGAAACCTTTAAAATTGGCTTTCTAAGTGGTAATAGACAGCGTAATGGCAAGCCTAATAGCGCATTACCAGGCATACGAATCAGTCCCGCAATCAAAGTTGCCATAGACGAAATTAACCGAAATTCCTACTTGCCATACAATCACAGTTTAGATTACATTACAGCCGAGACTTATGGGGAAGAAAATGAGAGTATTTTGCAAACGGCGGCTTTGTGGCGGGAAAACATCAGTGCTTATATTGGGCCCCAAGAGACTTGCATGTATGAAGCTAAATTGGCTTCAAGCCTCAATTTACCCATGATTTCGCATTTTTGTACGCATCCTGAGCCTTCAAACAAGGTAAGCACACTGAATTTGAAAATTGTCCAAAAATGTCTCATAATCCTAAAGATCGAAAACCCGTTGAAAATTCACCCAAAAAAGTCTCATTTTACAAAACTGCGAAAAAAGCGAGCTAAGTATACTTTCAAAGTATTTGAATTTTTACGCCAAAAATCAACCTTTGAATCCATCGATGCAATTTTCATAATTTTTGGCGCGAAAATTCAAATATTTTTAAGGAATACAAATTAGGAAAAATACATTTGAATTTTCGCGCCAAAAATTATGAAAATTGCATCGATGAATTCTAAGGTTGATTTTTGGCGCGAAAATTCAAAAATCTTTAAAATCATGGATACAAATAGAAAAAATATATATTAGATACAAATCCTAAAAATTGAAAATTATGAAAATTGCATTGATGAATTTTGGCGTAAAAATTCAAAGTAAACTTAGCTCGCTTCGCTCGCAGTTCTGTAAAATGAGACTTTTTTGGCGAATTTTCAAAGGATTTTCAATTTTTAGGATTTGTATCCCACATTTGCCCGTACCAACCCCCCTTCGAGTTTTGTCAGCAAATCACTTATGGCAATTCTAAGGCAACACAATTGGACACAAATCGCCTTATTTCATTCCAATATCAACGACTCAACCTACGACGATGCCACCTCCGCCATTATTTCCGAGTTTGAAAACGACACAAATTACAAGATTTTGGTGCAAAAATCTTGGTCTGAAATGTATCATTACGGATGGGACGAAACGCAAATCTTTGAAACTTGGATTCAAGAGGTCAAAAATGAAGCTCGGATTTTTGTCATTATTGGCGATTCTGATGCTCATTTGGGACTTTTAAATGCCATGTCCAACCAAGGATTATTTTCTGAAGATATTTTGGACGAATATTTTGTGATTGGAATTGATTTGTCTGTTTGGAATGAAAAGGAGGCGGAGATGTACCTCAAAGGAGTTCTAAGCGATCGAAGTTTAGATGCACAAGAATCCATTTTACAAGGTGACTTAATCCAAAGTCATAATTGACGTAAAGCTTCTGACGAATTTATTTTTATTACTTAGGGATGCGGCATTACGTGCGGATTATGATTTCTCCTCCTTTAGAATCAGACTTTTGGACTTTTACCAAAGCTGTCAAAAAGGTACGTCACAGTGTTTGAAAATAATTCATAAAAGTCTCATTTTACAACATTTTGCGAACAAAGCGAATTTTACTTTTGTCATTAAAAATGCGAAAAACGGAGAAAAACGCGAAATGCGCAAAAAACGCGAAACACGCGAAAATCGTGAAAAACGTAGAAAACGCGAAAAACGCAGAAAACGCGAAAAGCGAAAAAAACGCAAAAACGCAGAAAACGCGAAAAACGCAAAAACGCAGAAACGCAGAAAAAGGGGAAAACGTAGAAAACGCAGAAACGCAGAAAACGCAAACCCGCGAAAAACGCTAATTTCTTGAAAAATGAGATTTTTTTTTAACATTTTTTACCCACTGTGGAACGTGTGCATGCCACGTGACTATTTTTACAATTGGCATAAATCAATTTATTTTTCAATTCAGGCGATGACTGAACCTCCATTTGACGATTATATTGATGAAATAAGCTTACAAATGCTAATCTTGAGGCGTGAGGCGGCCTTTTTATATGATGCAGTCAAACTTTACGCTGCAGCTTTGAAAGAAATGTTGCTAAATGGAGAGGATCCAATGAATGGAAAAGCTTTAATCCAAAAACTTTTCAAAACACATTACAAAAGTGTATTGGGATACACAGTATATTTGAATGAGAATGGAGATGCTCAAGGCAATTATACTTTAGTAGCTTTAGATAGGAAAAACAACTTGACAGGTACATAAATACCAAACACAGTGTTTGAAAATCACTCAAAAATGTCTCATTGTGAATTTGATCAATTGTTTACTCAAAGAAATCGGTAATTTGAAAAAGTTTGTCATAAGAAAATCGGAGCTAATCGGGAAATCGGAAAATTGAACTCATAAACGACATCTTGCCATTTTTTGTCAATTTTGTCAATTTTCATTTGAGACCTGTGAGACACTTTAGAAGATTGTCAAACACTGTGTAAGCTGTCAAATAAAGGTACAACACATGAAATTGTACTCAAATACAGGCTTGTATCCATATGGGAAATTTGTTATCAATGGATCCAGACAACAATTGATACTTGAACAACCACTCCATTGGTCAAGAGGTAGACCTCCTCTGGATCGTCCTCCTTGTGGATTCAAAGTTAGAATTGAATACATTTTCAAAATACATTTAAGAATACATATTTTTTTAGGGTCAACTTTGTGTATTTGAGTATGCCAAGCGAGACATTATCATGGGAATTTCGATACTTTTCGCCATTGTATTCTCAGTGGTGATTATTGTAGCTTACAAAAATTACACTTATGAACAAGAATTGGATTCTTTACTATGGAAAATTGATTCTTCAGCTTTGCAAGAAGATGAATACACACCTACAAGACATCACAATAAAAATTGCAGTCAAAACTCTTTGAATTCGCATTGTGGAATTGGAGCTGATGAGACCAAATTTTCTAGTATTTTTACGCGAGTTGGATTTTATAAAGGACAGATTTATGCCATGAAAAAATTCGATTCGTCAAAGTTCGATTTAACAAGATCTGCCAAAAAGGAATTAAAGGTACAATATTTCACAATCACTCAACATTAATTTTTGGCGCGAAAATTCAAACATTAAAAAACATTAAAAAAAGACGAAATATAGTTTTTGGCGCGAAAATTCAAACATTAAAAGACAAAATATAGTTTTTGGCACAAAAATTCAAACATAAAGATACGAAATAAAGTTTTGGCGCGAAAATTCAAACATTTAAAAAGACAAAATGTAGTTTTTGGCGCGAAAATTCAAACATTTAATAAAGAAGAAATGTAGTTTTTTTGGCGTGAAAATTCAAACATTTAAATGAGACGAAATACGTTTTTTTGGCGCGAAAATTCAAACATTTGAAAAAAGGACGAAATATTGTTTCTGGCGCGAAAATTCAAACATCAAAAAAGGCTAGAAATAGTTTTTGCGCGAAAATTCAAACATAAAAAAGACGAAATCTAGTTTTTTTGGCGCGAAAATTCAAATATTGGTTTGCCTTTCTAGCATTTGAGGGATTTGAAACACGACAACATTATTCAGTTTATTGGAGCTTGCGTTGAACCTCAATTACTTTGCATGGTCACTGAATATTGTACCAGAGGAAGTCTCAAAGACATTTTGAAAAATGAAGAAATCAAATTGGATAATATGTTTGTTGCATCCTTAGTCTTTGACATCATTAGAGGCATGATTTACTTACATGATTCTCCCGTTGGTTACCATGCAAATCTCAAGCCCACAAATTGTTTAGTGGACAGTCGTTGGGTCCTAAAATTGGCGGATTTTGGGCCCCAATTATTCAAAAAATCGACAAATTTTGAAGTTGCCGGAGAACAACACGTTTATGTCGCACCTGAATTACTACGAAATTCTGGAAGTGGAATTGCAAATTTTGATCTGATTTCCTTACAAAAAATGGATTCTTACAGTTTTGCTATGATTCTATATGAATTATATTCACGAAAATCTCCATATGAAGAACACAAATTAACGTTCGATGAAGTTTTATTACGACTCAAGTATCCGGAAAATGGAAATTATCTTAGACCTAAACTTGACAATTTAGTTCCTACGGATGTATCCGAATGTATTACAAATGTATTGAGCGAATCTTGGACAGAACTTCCTTTCGATCGTCCAGATTTCAAGGTAAGATCACACACAGTGTGTCAAAGTTCCATTTTTTGTCCAAAAAATACAAATTCTTGAAAAGCTT
>LT727960.1:54134-87972 GCA_900157175.1 Oithona nana
ATCGACGAATTAGAGCGAGAAAAACACTTTTAGGAATTTTTACGAAAAATGAGAATTTTCCAATTTGAGCATTTTTTCTGAGGTCTAATGTTGCAAAAAAACGATTTGTCTAAGTTTTGATAAACTACTTATTTTCATGATTAAAACCTAAAAAACTTAGGGTGGTCAAACGGAAATGCCATAATGGCAAGGCCTTATTTTACTAAAAAGTGTCAAAAGTGAACTTTTGTCCCGGCGGTCCAATCCATTTTAGAATCTAGATTTCACTCCTTCTTGGCTAACGGACTCTGCTGCATGGAAAACTCGTCGTAGAGGCGAGAGAGAAAGATAAAAATGCGATGCACTACTACTACGAACAGCAGAGCCTGCAAAAAAGTGAAAACCTTGCTTAGAGAGATGCAAGTGAAGCTTTAGAGCAGTTGAAAATAGTTGGGTTGCTAAGCGGGGTTTCATCCGAGAAAAACAAGTCTTTTAAAGCAAGTAAGTGTTTGAATTTTCACGCAAAAATCTCCATTTTTTGCCAAGTAGACTAAAATTCTATCACTTTTGGCCTTTAAGCTTTTTTATTACATGTGGACTATGGTGGTTGTGGTCGGTAGCTTAGCAACTTTGACACTTCTACTATGAAATATACTGCATTGAAAGCATTGAAGAAAGTCTAGACGTTACAGTTCACGTGCCCCAAAAGGACACGTGAGGAGCCATCCCTTGTTGTATTTCTTTGTATTCAAAAGACTTGCTTATGTTATGACGCAAACTGTGACATCATCATCAAGTTTTTCTCTGCTTTTTTGGCACTGTTCCTAGGTTCAGGCCTTCCATTTTCCCATCTTCTTTACCTTCTATCAGCTGTTACAATCGGGGAAATCTAAAATATAGAAAAGCTTTTGGCCTCGAACGGCCTCAGAGAATCTGAGGCCGCGGCCTCTACATATGTCTACAGAAGTCATTAACCTTCAAAATCAATTCACATTTCTTTGTGGCCTCGAACGACTTCAGAGGTCACCCGATATAAAATATCTAGGTTAGGTGACCCTTATCATGAATTTTATGTATCTACAATTCAACTTCCTTGAAGGTACACGTGTTCTAGTCAGAAAGCACTTGCACGAGTCAGTCTCAAGACTGCTTTTGTAGCTGTCTTGAATCAAGCTAGCCAGCTGGTGGAGGCTGCAGTTGACGCTTGCGCGAAGAGGCCAAACACAGTAGCAGCAGAGAAGTAAGGAAGGCCGAGCAACTGTACCGAGAAGTTGTACCGAAACTGAAGCAGTACAATTTGATGTTAGTAAAACATGAAAACCTTGAAGATCTAAATGTTGCTTTTGAGTGCTAGGGAGGCTCCTCAATACATGCGTGAGGATGCCATTACATCCGGATACAGACAAAAAATGTCTTACAAAGCCTGCTTTACAAGGTAAAATACAGTTTGAGTACATTAGAAATTACCTAAAAAGTATCCCAATTATCCCAATTTTAACTTTATTTCTTTGGTGTACGTATTTTACATTTTCTTTTCATTTCTTTTCAACTGTTTTTATATCATAAAATACAGTTGAAAAGAATTTGAAAGAATTTCTTAAGTACAGAAAATAATTTGGGTAACTTTTGTTGTTCAATATGTCTTGTATTTTTGCTATTTTCAGTTGGTTTCGTCTACATAATGAAACGGTGAACATTTGGACCCACCTGATCGGATTCTTAATCTTCGTCTATTGCCTTCTCTTAGCCATTTTTAATCCTCCTAGAGAAATTCATTCATTATACGAATTATTTCCTATTGTCATCCAACTTCTATCTTACATGGTGAGTTTTTGTTACACACTGATACAAATGTCTAATTTCTTATCCAAAAATTCCAATTATAATTTTTAAACCAAAAATTACCAAAAAATCCAATTAGAATTAGACCAAAAATTCAAATTAGAATTTTCAACCCAAAAATTGGATTTTGTATCAGTGTGCAAACCTAAGAAGTAATGTGATTAGGTATATCATTTTTAAGGCATGTATGTTGTCCTCGGCCTTATTCCACACCTTTTCCTGTCATTCCGAGGAAGTCCATCGGTCCTGGAGGTACACCGACCATTTTGGCATTCTGTTTGCCCTTTTTGGCACCTACGTTTCCCTCATTTGTAACACATTTGCCTGTTTTCCTCCCTGGAAAGAAGTCCATTTGTCAGTTGTAATCACACTTTTTATTTGGGTCGTTTCGGTGAAAATCAACCGGAATGGCGACTGTCGCATTCCCTTAGACATTTTCATTTATGTTACCCTGTATTCCGCCATTCCTATTGCTCATTGGACATGGTTGCAAGGTGGAATCACATCTCCTATTGTCTTAGAAAAATTGAAACAGATTATTTTGCCTTTTATCGCTGGAGGAACAGGATTGGTATTTTACATATCTAGGTTTCCGGAAAAACTGTTCAAGTCTGGAACAGTGGACATTTGGGGAGCTTCACATCAGGTAAATTTTTTTCTTTAAACAAAAAAGAAAAAAATTCAATTGCAATTTTTTTTTTTTTTGCTTGACAAATGTGATAAAACATGGATACAAGCAAACAATAGTAAAAATTAGGCCTATGTCAACACAGTTTAAAAATTCTTATTACTTCATTATACAAAAAAAATCAATGAAAAATGGAATTATTACAGGAATTTTTGGAATTTTTATTGAAATATTATTTACTTGCTTTGCTGCTTATTTGTCTAAATGCAGGTGGCTGCCTAGATTACAAACTCTTTTTCAATGTGTGACCCGTGTGACCCTGTCATTGTTTGACCGCGTGATAATTTATTCAGAAATTATGTAACAGTTATCCGGTTTTTTTTTTATTTTACCAAATCAAAATCAACTCAAAATCTCATTACATTCCGTGACAATAGATTAGGAATGCATTTACACTGATCCCTCGATATAGTCGACCCCCGTTATAGTAAAGACTATATCGAGGGATCAGTGTACATATATTTGCTCTCCATTTTGTATCAGCTAATAATCGCATGATCGTCTGATGAGCCCTATAAAAACGACTGTTGACCTATACCTAATTTTTGAATTAGGTATAGGTCAACAATTTATTACCTATTTTTTGAGCACAAACAAACGGTACAGGTAAACATAGAAAATCAGTCATTCAAAATTGATGATATTTTTGCAGTTTTGGCATGTCTTGATATTCCTGGGAATGGCCTGTTGGTACCAAGAAACTACCATCAGTTTTGCTGAAGAACAAACATCGCATTGCTCAACAACTAAAGGTTTCAATGCCTCAACGCATCTTTTAATCAATTGGATTCAAGGATCTTTCCCATCAGTGATGAAAATCAATCAGAATTTTAAGCTTTAAAGAACTCTTTGAATTTGAATTGCTCATTATTGTCATTGGTATGATTGAAAGTGTTAGGAAATTATGATCATGGTGGTTATTCATTGTATTAGTAGTCAATCCTGGATTTTATGGATCTCAAATCAAAGTCTATCTAGGCAATAAAAAAGAGATTATTCTATATGTATAAAAAAGAATTCTTTTTGTAATTTCTTATCAGTTGTTCCGCGTCATTCAACAAAGAATATGGTAAGTCACAGGGGTTGGAATTTTAAACAATTGATCTCATTTCTTTATCAGAAAAGCTAATCGCGGTCAAGGATAGAAATACCAATTTTTTAAAATATCTATAGGGTGAGAAAGGCAAAGAAGGCAAAAATGAGTTAATCTACTCTCTAGAAGATGTACCACCCTGGTACACCTCCATTTTCCTTGGCCTCCAACATTACCTAACCATGTTAGGTGCAACTGTGTCACTGCCCTTTTTGATATGTCCTGCCCTCTGCATTGAAGAAACTGATGCTGCCAGAGGATACATCATGTCAACCTTGCTTTTTGTCAGTGGAATTGTCACTGTACTTCAGTCCACTATTGGGGTCAGATTACCTATAGTGCAAGGTGGTACCTTTTCCTTTATAACCCCTACCTTTGCCATTTTGGCTTTGAAACAGTACAAGTGTCCTGAGGACTTTTCTCAAAATGGTTGGGGAAACATGACTGCCGAGGACAAGACTGAAGAATGGCAAGTCAGGATGAGAGCCATTCAAGGATCCATTTGTGTAGCTTCGGTATTGCAGGTGGTAATGGGGTATTGTGGTATCATTGGTATCATGTTGAAGTATATTACCCCTTTGACTATTGCACCTTCTGTGGCCATGATTGGTATATCATTATTTGGCTCAGCTAATAGTCTATGTGCTGGTAATTGGGGTATCTCCATGGGTACTGTATTGGTCATGGTATTGTTTTCACAATACCTCAAAGATGTACCTTTACCATTACCAACTTATGTATGGTCTGAGAAAAAGTTTGTGGTGCAAAAAGCTTATATTCTGAGGATATTTCCTGTGTTGCTTACCATGGTATTCATGTGGACGGTATGCTTGATTTGTACCTTAGCTGATGTCCTACCTGAAGGTGATCCAGGACGAGTGGATTCTAACTTGGAACTGATTGAAAATGTGGATTGGGTACGGGTACCTTACCCATGTAAGTTAATTCAATTATGTTTAATCCTTTTGATTTTTGATGTCTAAGATTTTTTTTTTTCAGTTCAATGGGGTTGGCCAACTGTGACAGTTGCAGGAGTGTTTGGTATGATGGCTGGTGTCTTGGCATCTGCCATTGAATCCATTGGTGACTACTATGCTTGTGCCAGATTGGCAGGTGCACCTCCACCTCCAACCCATGCCATCAATCGTGGTATTGGTACTGAAGGTTTAGGCTGTATCATAGCTGGTATGATTGGATCCGGCAATGGTACCACTAGTTATTCAGAAAACATTGGAGCTATTGGTGTGACCAAAGTTGGTAGTCGACGGGTGGTTCAATATGGAGGCTTGATTATGATTTTCTTTGGTCTCATTTCCAAATTCGGTGCTGTTTTCCTAACCATTCCACAGCCTATTGTGGGTGGTTTTTATTGCGTTTTGTTTGGTTTGATTGCTGCTGTGGGCCTGTCAAATCTGCAATTTGTGGATATGAACTCTTCAAGAAACCTATTCATCTTAGGCTTCTCAATGTTCATTGCTCTAGTTGTTCCTCAATGGCTTGAACAAAATGGTGAAGCCATCAACACTGGTTCAGATGTGCTTGATCAAATCATCAAAGTCATGTTGACCACCAGCATGTTCATTGCAGGCCTTAGTGGGTTCATCCTGGACAATACCATTCCAGGTACAGCTGAAGAGCGAGGCTTGGTAGCCTGGAATGCTTTGTCCAATCCTGAAGGTATGGATACCCTTGATACCTCTTGCTATGACATACCTATGATCACCAATTACCTCAACCAAACCAAATGGGCTAAGTTTGTACCTTGTTTACCTTCCTTCAAAGGATTTTTTAATCCAGAACTTCCTACTTAGAATAGATTGAAATAAAGTATTATTCTCAAGAATTTTATAATTCTAGTCGTCTTGTGGAATCTAACAATTTGGCCATTTCATATGATTTCAAATTAGAGTGTTGATGATGCAGATCTTGATGATTAGTAGCACTGTTTTTCTTAAACATGACACCAGCAGTTTGTAGGTCCCAAATCTGGATCACACCATTGTCATGTCCACTAAATAACAAGTTTGAAGTACCAGAACTTGACCTGGTAGTTGAATTCTCACAATCATGTTCACAAAAGGCCATAAAAGCTGAATCATCAACACTGTGAATTTCAGCCAATCTGTCACCATTGGAAGCTTGTCTCAATAACACTTCTGTAGTTGTCAACTTTTGCAAAAACAAGGCCTCATCTTCTGCTCCACCGCCATTGGTTCTTAATTTAGGTTTAGTATTCATTTCATTGCTCTCAGACTCTGAAGATTTGCAGTCTAAATCAATCAATGTATATGAAGCTAAGACAGTTGATCCAGGATAGGTGGAAATCATTCCTCTAAATCTGGTGACAGTCCAGGTTCTGACATGTTGATTGGCACAAGTTGAGACTAAGTACTTGTCAGACAAGAAAATGTCTACAATAGGTGAGGTATGCATTGAAAATGTCTGGTACAATTGGGGTCCTTGGCCTACAGTCTCTGGATATTGCACAATCAATCTTACCAAACCAGTACTGGTTCCATAAGCAATTTCAATGGAATTGCCTTGAAAGCAACTTTTGGTTTTGGTTGGTAGGTACACTGACAATGCTGTAATGGCAACAGGAGGCACTGAAGGATCCTTGAACAACTCTGAGACCAAGAGATCATTGTCTATCATCCTCAATGGGAACTTTTCCATATCTGTAAGGAAAGATCATCAATAATTGTACAACAGTTGATGACGTTGTTAAAAATGTTCAAGATTGGTACCTATATAGTATATGGATCCATTGTGAGCTCCAATAAACAAAAAGGAACCAATAACGTCATAAGAAGTGATAGTTGAGACTCTCTGAGATTGCCACTGTTGTGCTCTCCACACACCTACATAGTTCAAGCTTAAAGCTATCAAATCATAGCCCACAAAGAACACATGTGTCACATTGGTAGGTAAGGTGAAGGTACCACATGGTACCTCTTTACCCATGCTATACCCAATGATGGTCACTTTGCTTCCATGTGCCACAGCCACGATTTTTTGCACTGCTTGACCCTCAATGTTCAGACCCATCTTGACATTGATTGCAATGTCTTCAATGACATCATCTGCACCTAATTCTGAGCTGGTAAAGACATGTTGGTAACCTGTCACACCTTTGTGTTGGTAACAGGCAAAGTAAGTGTCATAAGCTACCACAATGGTTGAATAATGGGCTTTGATTAGTTTAACAGGTTTGACTAATGCTGGAGGATCCAACTTGCCACAAAATAGAATGTTACCACAACTGGATTTGTCCACATTTTGACACAGACTTAATTGCTTTACTAAGGGTGAAATTCCATAGAATTTGGCTTCATGGATCAAAGCTGACAATTGTTTTGGGTTGGGATTGTCTTCTATGAGTAAATGTAGCTGTTGGGTCCTTAAATAGTTCAAAATTTGTTTGAATAGTGTGGGGTCACGATCTATAAAGTAGGCTCCTGTTTCGTCAACGTTGGAAGCTATCCGGCCGGATAAAAGAGAGGTGAAAAAGGTTTCTTCGGTTTGTAAGCTGGACAGTAATGTTCTTTTGGATGTGGAAAAACGGTGGCCACCAACGTTTAAGTGCACTAAATCGTTGGGCATTTTGATTTTTGGCTTATGTCAAAACCCCCTGTCAAAAACTTTTTCTTTCAGCTGTCTTTATGTTGTCTTTATGAGAGAGGTTTCGTGATATTTTGTTTTAATTCTTTCCGAAATTGTACTCAACTATTTTAGACAAAAAAAAAAAAAAATAGAAGTATTTCATGTCGATATCAACATAATACAAATTATAAATACATTTTTTTAAATTCATGAAAAGAATTGTTAGCCAAAAATATGTTTTAAAACCAATTTTTTTCTCGCTATTCAATATTTTTGCAAACCAGACACTAGCTTGACTTGGGTTCGATCAACGTTTGCAAAAAATACTGAAATTAGCGAATTTAGCCAAAAAGAAAATGTCATCTCAATTTCTGATCGAATATCTACCAGATCATGTGATCTTCAAGATTTTAGGGTACCTACCCTACGACTACATCTCCCGGATCAGAATTGTCAACTCCTTCTTCAACCGCCTTTGTAAACAACACTTGAACAGAGGATTTTACAAAGTGGAAAAAGTGCAGAGCAATTTCCTCAAAGACCTCAAATCAAAGCTGCCCCGGAGAGAATCCGCTCGCCGAAATCATCCATATGCTCGTCACTGTGACATCTTGACTGCCATTGACACCAGGATGAATCTATTGTCAATGACATTCGGCAAGTACATGGACGCCAACCTTTGTTGCTTCATTCCGGGAAAAATCATTGATGAGATCTACAATGTCTTGAACATCTTGCGCACAAATTGTGAAACTCCGAGGACGTATGAAGTCCTTCAGGAATTGCGGGACATTTCTTCCATGGCTATGGAACACTTTGATGAGAAAATAGTTCCTGGACTTCTGAAAAAACATCAAAAAGAAACTGCAGCAACGTCCGGCAATTCACCGCCTTCTTCTTCTAGTCCTTTGACCCCGTCAAGATTGCTCACCAGTCCGGCCTTTCTACCTTCGCCAGCCTCCAAATATACCATACCAGTTCCCTTGAAATCAATGCGAGATGAGTTGAATGCGCATAAGAAGAAAATGTCAGAATCTTTGGCCAGACAGAAAATTACCTTTAAAAAGGTACAAAAAATATTTTCACTTTCTTTAAAAAAATCCGTGAAACTTTGTTTACATTCAAGCCTTGCAACACAGAATGACCTTCATTTTGACGAATTTTTTTTTTTCAGGCCTTCCGCAAACAGAATGAGAAAATCGAAAATTTGGAACGCTCGCTCAGTGCTCAAGCGTTGCTGATATCCTCACAAACCGAGATGCTAAAGGAAATGAACAAGAAACTTTTGGAATCTGAACAGAAAATGGCAGATTACATCCATGCCAAGGTCCGCAAAAGGCCAGCAAGCAGCGAAGATGAATATGAAGAAAGTAGCAAAAAATTGAAAGCTGCATGAATCATTTCAATAAATTTTCGTTATCTGCAATTTTTCTTGTCAAATTAAAACGGTTAATTTATTCGGGTAAAAAAAATCAATAATTATTACTCAAAAGCGGCGATAATAACCATACTGTAAACTCCTACACCTAAACAGATAATCTCCCAAAAAGATTGTCTTAAACTGGACCCTTCAAGCAGTCCAGGAATCACTGAGACAGTAGCGATGTAAATGAATCCTCCAGCGGTAAAGGGCAAAATGAAGGCTGTTGCCGCAGCTTGACCGGCACTTTGAGCAACTAAAGCAACAAAACAACCAAACATGGCGGCCAAAGCGGTGACCAATTGAAACGCTTTGGCTTTGAATGGAGGTACACCGGATTGGACCAAAATAGCGTAGTCACCAATCTCATGGGGGATTTCATGAAACAGGATGACCAGGGTGGTGGTCCAGCCCGCGGGGTTGCCGGCCATGAAGCTGGCGCCGATGGCTAAGCCGTCTGTGAAGTTGTGGAAGGCGTCTGCTGCCAAGTTCAAGAATCCAGATATGTTCACGCTGGACTCTTCTTCTTTCTCGGATTTATCCTCCTTTTCGGACTTGTCTTCTTTGGACTTGTCTTTCTTCTCTTTCTTGTCCTCCTTTTCCGACTTGTCCTCTTTGGACTTGTCCTTCTTCTCCTCTTTTTTCTTGTCATCCTTTTTGGACTTGTCATCCTTGATGACCGCATGAGAATGTCCATGACCTTGTCCACCATTGAGAATTCGCACTAATTTTTCCACACACAAAAAGGCCACAATTCCGCTCAAGACTCCAAGGCCAACACTTAAATCATGAGGTTCATGATCACCTCCATCATGACTATGTCCATGTCCTCCGTGACTATGTCCGTGTCCATGACCACCATCTCCACCACTTGCCATAGAAGCGTGTGGAATCAGGTGCAAAAAAGCATCACCGAGAAGTCCTCCAGAAGCAAAGGCCAAGATCCGGTTCATCAACCACTTTTTCTCTTCACTATTGTCCAGTCTGATGTAGGGGAAGAGGTCAAAGGTGAACAAAATGATGAATGGGAAAATACTGATCAAGAGTGTGGCTCCCAAAGCGTTTCTCCAGACATTGTTCACCCCTTCAACTTCTTCATCGTCATCATCATCCCAATTCTTGTGGAGTCGCTGACGAGCTTTTTCTCGCTCTTCTGGAGTCAGCTCAGGTTGCGCTGGGCCATGACTATGTCCATGTCCTCCATGACTGTGTCCATGTCCTTCGTGACTATGTCCATGACCATGAGCTCCATGACTATGACCGTGATTTACTTTGGGTGGTGGTCCACGCTGAGGAGGAAGGTCAATGATGTCTTCTTCAAGGATCTCATCTTCTTGGATTTGTGTGTTGGCTTCTTTTGACCACCGGTTTTTCCGGATCTCCATCGGATCTCCTTCGTGAGAGTGGCCATGGCCGTGGGCTTGAACATTGGGAGCTGAAAAATTACCAACAGGTGTCACTTGAATAATTCTTAAATGCACTAAAGAAATTGATGAAATTTGAGGCGGGAAATGAGGTATTTACCGTGATAGAGAGCGAGGCCGATGAACAAGATGCCAATGGACGCCAAGGATACCTTGGACGTCATATTTATGGATTTTGTCTCTAAGGCCACGTCAACGTCACCCTCAGTTACACAGCCGGGATTTGTTTATGTTTTTACTTTACTCAGCAATCCTTTACTTAGCGCAATATTTTCCTAGAATCACGCAACCTTCTTTTTAAAATCGATACACAACAAACAAACTGCAAAAGAGCGGCGTCTGTCAACTTTGTCAGAACAAGGACACTACTGATAAAAATGTTGTGCAATGTGCATCTAGGGGTCAAAAGTTCAAAGAACACTTGTCCTCAGTAACAACATGATGGGCAGCAACATTAAGTTTTTGTTTTACTTCTTGGCCACCACAGGAGTGTTGGTTTACTGGTCTTCAAGATCCGGACTTGACTTTGATGTACCGATTGTCAGTACTCCGGTGGGTGACATTTCAGGTACGCCTATGAGAGCTCGGAAAGGGAGAGACATATATGCTTACAAAGGTATTCCCTATGTTCATCCACCGGTTGGAGACTTGAGGTTCAAGCGGCCTAAACCATTTGCTGAAGGTACCAAAGCCTGGCAAGGTATATTTGATGGTTCTAAAGTGGCAACCAAATGTGTTCAGAAAACCGGATTGGATTTTTACCCAACCTTTGGTCAAGAGGATTGTTTGCAACTAAATGTTTATGTGCCTAAACTTGAAGAGATCCCCAAAGATGGTCTGCCAGTCATGTTTTGGGTCCATGGTGGTGGTTTTCTAATAGGAGATGGTACAGAAACTGTCTATGGTCCATCAGTCCTACTTAACAAAGATGTGATCCTGGTTACCATCAATTACCGGTTAGGTATCCTTGGTTTCCTCAATTTAGGCAATGATGAAATTTCTGGCAATCAAGGACTTTGGGATCAATATGAAGCTCTTAGATGGGTTTCAAGGAACATTCAAGCTTTTGGTGGAGATCCCAAAAAAGTGACCATATTTGGGGAATCTGCAGGTGGTTGGTCCATCAGCTATCTTTTAGCTTCCAGAAAAACCAATGGTTTGTTTAGATCAGCTATTAGTCAAAGCGGAGGGTTGGATCAACCATTTTTGAACCATGATGATCACCATGCTGTACCAGACATCCATAACCAATTTGTTGAGAAAGTCAAGTGCCATCAAACCAATACTTTGGAATGTTTACAGAGCAAAACCATTGATGAGATATTGGTTGAGCAAAACATGTTTGATGAATGCAATGTAGTGTCCAAGTTGGCCTTTCCAATCATTTGGACTCCTTCGGATGACTCCAAGACTAGAGATCCGTTCTTTGCCAAACATCCCAAAAAAGTCTATGAATCTGGAGATTTTGTTCAAGTACCTACAATGTTGGGTTCTACCAAAGACGAAGGCCTATTGATTTCATCAATGCTTAGAAGGAATCCGGAGTTTTTGGACACTATCAATGACCATTGGAATCGGTGTATGGCTCCACATGCACTTGGAAAATTCTTTTTGGATGGAAAACTCTCAAAGCAGGATGATGAAAAAATCAAGGAAATCACTGATTTCTACTTTAATGGAGTTAGATCCCAAATCAAGTTTGATCATTGGACATTTGACAACTTGACCAACATGTTCACAGACAATGGATTTTTCTACTCTGGAGCCAAGATGGCTGAACAGGTGTCCAAAAAATCCTTGACTTATTATTACCAATTTGATCATGTTGGATATTTTTCATTTCATGATATGTATGGCAAAAATCTGTTGAATATGTTATGGACACTATTTTTAGCTAGTCAAGGACTCTACCCAAGTGAACCTTTGGGAGCTGCACATGGAGATGAACTTCTTTATCTGTTTGGTAAAGAGCGAAATGTCAAGAATGAGAGGGACAGTGCCATGTGTGATTTTATGACTGAATTGTGGACCAACTTTGTTATCCACCAAAAACCAACTTTGGACGGTTCTTGGCCAGCTTATGGAGTGCAAGGAACCACTTATGTCAGATTAGATAATGCTCAAATTAATTTGAATCATGATTTGCATCGTGATCAGAGATTGAAATTTTGGCGAAATATGTTGAAATAAAAGATACAATTGCCTTTGTCTCAATAATAAGTCCATATTCTGGATTTTAAAATTATGTACTTAAAAAGGTCTATTTTGGCCCAAGATTCATAGCTTGAAAATGATTCATATGAACATTGAATAGTCCCAAAAATCTATAGTTTTCTCGCAATTGGAACTGAATCAATTATTCATGCCAAGCCTAGTGTCAGAGAAATGATTATGTTTCAACAAGGAGTCAAGCACTTGAAATGTACTCAATGTATTGATTTGAATGCAGTACGCATGCATGCACCTTTTGAAATATGTATATTGTACAATGGAATAGTAGTTCAAAGGAATTGTGGTCAGTATTTGGAAGTCTCTTGGTGAATGTCATGAATGATGAGTGTACCAAAGACATTTGAAAAAAGTTTCATTCTTTTGGCCACTTTGCTATCTTTAGCAACAATGCAAACTGAAAGCATGGCCTTGTGTTCAGAAGAATCGGATAGTAATATTTGCTCCAAAGAACCGGATTACAACAAATACAGAAATCCAGATTATCCTAATCCCACAAGTGTCCACTTAGACATCATCATTCGAAATATCTTGGATCTGGATGAAGAAAAACATCTTTTTGAAATTGTAGCCTCCTCCAATGCTCGATGGAGGGAAAAGAGGATTGACATCAGAAGTATTTCTGTAACCAATCCACAGTCTGTCAGACCCACCGAAGCAGAACTGAATGAAGTCTGGACAACCAACCCAACCTATCCAAATGCTGCTATTGTGTCCAAGAGATTTACTTACAATACAGCAACCAGAGATAAGTTGAGTGGAAGTATTTGGTTCAAATACACTATGGTGTACAAATCCTTTTTGACATGTGCAATGGATTTTTCCAATTATCCATTTGATTCTCATATTTGCTTTTGGAAGCTTAGAAGTCATTATGAGAATACAATAGATACAGAAAAACTAGTCATTGATACTCTTCAAAGTGAGCAGGATTCAAAGATGGCCTCACAAGACCAACCTTTAATCATTGATTCAAACACTTTACCATATGAAATTGAAATATCTATTGGCCAAGAAGGCATTGATTTGGCTGAAGATGTCAACAAGTCAACTGCATCTGTCCAATTCAAGTTTACCAGGAAAGATGAGGGCAGAAATGAACTTTTGACCGGATACTTTGTACCCACTGGTCTGTTTGCCACCCTTTCTTTGGTTTCATACCTAATCAAACCAGAGATTGTAAATCCCAAGTTTTTGAAATTGAATCTTTTACTTTTTATTCCATTTTTAGGTACCAGGAAGGATGGGAATGTTAGTGGTACTTTTTCTGATTCTAACCAACATTCATGGAACTGTGAAAGGCCCTTCATCAAGGGGATTCAGTTATGTTGAAGTTTGGTATGTTGGTATGTTCATTCCTATAGTGGTGGCAATCATTGAATATGCAGCTGTATTGGCAGCAATGAAGTACAAGACTGAAACGCAGTATGATTCTATTATCTGCTGTGGCAAAACTAAAATGAAGAGAATGGTAGCTCACATTGATCTGGCATTTATGCTCTTTAATTTTCTCTTTTTAGTTTGCTTTATTTTGGGCTTTTTCATCAAGATACTATCACTATAAATGTAAGTTCTAAAGGATATTCAACAATCATGAAATAATATGCAAATACATATTTTATTTCTGACAATTGGATATCAATGGTGTTTTGCAATTGAGATTCTTTTCAATTTCCGAGAGACTTTTTCCTCTGTTGTCTGGTATAGTAAATGAAGAATAGATGGAACAAAAAGCTGCAAAACTTGCATTGAAGAAAAATACACCATGCAAGCCCATTGAATGTTTCATTTGGATGTAAAGTTTCAACATTGCAAAAGTAGCACTGTAGCCAAGACATTCGACTATTGCTACTGAAAAGTTTCTCAATTCTGAAGGAAACATTTCTCCCATAAGAGTCAAATGGATAGGTAAAATAACAGTATGGCAGATGAATACAAGAGTAATCATCATAAAAGGTATCCCAGTCCAAATAGCAACTTCTGGGTGATAGGCTTGTAGCAAAAAGTAAGTTCCAATGATCAACAGAGAAACTGATCTGATTATGGTAAATGTCATGTAAGCAAACTTAGGTTGCAATTTTTGAATGGTGACCAAAGTCATAAAAGATGAAAAAAGTCGAACAAAGGCAAGTATCAAAGAGCATGTTCTCGATTCAAGCTCAATCTTAGACTCAATGACGATAGACTGCAGAAAGTTAGTGGTGCTGGCTGTTCCACTAAATTCATACATGGTGTATAAAATTCCAATGCATGCAAACGGTTTGATAAATCCACGTGAACACATACTTTTTAATTTCTCAGTATGTGACATTACTTTCTTTTGATGAGAGTGTTGCAAGATTTCATTGTATTCATCCATCACTTTTTTGTCTTCATCATTTCTTCGGAAATATTTCAATGCTGCATATGCTTCCTCAAATCTTTTGTTCTGTATCAACCAATATGGACTATCAGGCAAGAACAGAAATCCCACAAAAGCTAAGATTGCAGGCACAGTTGATACAAATGCTAAAGTTTGCCACTCCAAAAAATATCCAAGAATCCATAAAATACACACTCCAAAACTAAAGAAGAGGCCAACAAGAGACAATAACGTTGCTCTGCCATCCGGATGAGCTGTCTCAGCGATATATACACTTGGTGACACCACTATCATTCCAACACCCATTCCACTCAAAGCTCTACCTACAAGCAACCAAGATATCGATACAAATGTACCAACCAGAATCCATCCCAAAACAATGATTGGAGAGCTTATCAAAAAGGATTTCTTGATTCCAAAGACTTCAGCCATTTTTCCTCCAATACATTGAAAGAAAATACACATCAATATATCAATGCTTACAAACCAGGATTCTTGCTCTTCATTAAGACCAATGCTGGTCAATGATATAGTGCCAAATCCTTGGATAAATCCTAATGAAATGAAAGCCAAAGACACATTGATTGCACCAAAGATTTCATTGATTGAAATTCCCCCCATTCTGTGTTCTTCTTTGTCTTTCAAATGTATTCAATGACTGTGTCATAAACGTATCGTAACTGTACTGCACTGAAATATAGGCCAGTGACTTTTTTAATTTCAGACTCGGACCCGTAACATATGTTAGTTAGTTACCAAGTGCGACAATCAAGTGCAAAGATGGAAACAGACGAAAGGTGTGTTAGACAATACTCAATCATTGAGTATTGTCTATAATTAGTTACCTATTGAATAATACGTGCTTTATGCGCTTGGCTTGAGGAGGTAATTTCGAATTTTTCTTCTTTCTTTCTTTTTTACTCTGTCTGACTCTGTATGTATTCTCTCATTCATGATCATTTTTCTTTAAGTTTGCTTATACATATGATTGAAATTAGCAATGTTAGCAGCATAATGTTGATAAAATTCATTGGACAAATGAGTGGCAGGTACTTCTTGTGGAGTGGATGATGTCAATTGATGGGTCACAATCTGAGTAGGCTGAGTAGGCATTTGATGTTGAACTTGAGGAGGTAATCTCATGGGTTGTTGTACCTGATAGTTTGTATAATTGTAATTGGGTAATTGTTGCTGAATTCCCACAGCTTTTTGATGCTGACTCAAAGCATGCTGTAATGACGTCGGTAGCAAATTTGGATCAGTTGGCATTGCTGTTTGGACAGCAATGGATGCAGGTTTGAGTACAAACGTTTGGGACTCATGTTGTTGTAATTGTAAAGGTGGATTAAAAAGTTTTTCATTCTTCAAAGGTTTACTTTCAACAGGTTCTTGATGAGTCTTCATGTGAGCTTCCAATTTAGCCTCTTTCAAAAACTTTTTGTCACATTGGTCACAGGCAAAAGGCTTGTCTGTCTCCTTTTTAGATGGACCTCTAGCTCTTCTAGTGATATTGACACACTCACCATCTGGATGCGACTTCAGATGGGAAGTTAAGCCCTGCTTGGTCTTGTAAGCCATTCCACAAGATGAACATCCATATGGCCTATGATTTGCATGTACTTTGTTAATATGCACCACATAATCTCTTCTGTCAATGAAAGCCATTTCACAATCTCTACATTTATGTTTCTTTTCAGCAAAATGCCTGGAAATGTGTCTGTTCAGGTACTGTTGAGAATTGAAGGCTGCTCCACAAGTCACACACTTGAAATCCTTTGGTAGGTCCTTATGTACAATGGCATGATTGTCCAATGCTTCTTTTCTTTTGAAGGTTTTGCTACAAATGTCACACATGAAAGGAGACTCACCAGTATGTTTTCTTTCATGAACTTTAGCTTTGTACTTGTCACTGAACATCATATCACAGTAGTTGCATTTGATGGTCTTGATTTTCCTATGTGTGGAATTGATGTGTCTTTTCAAGTGGTCTGACTTCATGAAAGATGCTCCACATTCAGAACACAAGTGAGATCTTTTAGCAGTATGGTGGGTTTGCATATGTGAATAAAGGGAAGGTGCATCCTTGTAGCTCTTTTCACAATGCATACAAGCAAATGGTCTTTCAGTGGTATGACTTCTCACATGCAATTCCAAGTTGTCTAACTTGGCAAAACTTTTGCCACATTGAGGACAGGGTTGTCCATGTTTACCAATGCTCAAATGTTCAACCAATTTGTCTCTGCTTGAGTAATTCATGTCACAAGTCAGTACTGGACACTTGTTTGATTGGTTCAATTCATGTGGACTTGCCTTGAAATGCTCCATAAGTTCTTCATCATTAGAGAAAATCAAGTTACAATCTGGGCATCCCATGGGTGTCAACTTCAATGCCCCTTCAACGATCTGCCCAGGTTTCAAGGTTGGTTTCTTCTTAGACACTTTAGAATGCTTTTTAGTCACATGTTTGATCAACTTGATTTCCCTCTTGAAGCCTCTATGACATTCCATACACTTGAATATTTTGCTTTTTGAAATCTTTTTGGGTGGTTCTTTGGAAATCACTGGTTTGGGTTCAATAGGTGCTGGTGGAGGCATGAGTACTTGATCTTGAACATCAAAATTGTCTTCTCTTTTGACGAAGACACCAGTTTTGGCATCAAAGACTTCATCAGGCACACTAGGAGTATGAGGATCATCATACTGCACAAGAGGAGTTGGTGGTCCATAGTCTGGTGGCAAGACTGCATCTGTTTGTAACTTGGCTGATATTCTCATAGCTTCTTGAGCATAGTTGTTTTTGACTCTTTGTTGCTGTAAAATATCATGTCCTGGAAGCTTGGTATACATGATATGAAAGTCCAAAGCATCTCTGGACTTGAATATCTTGCCACATACATTACAAAGTAAGCCTAAATTGGCATCACTCATTTCTTCAGCTACCATTTGTTTTTGTTCATCTGTTAATACTGAAGGCACAGATCTCTTCTTTTGATTCTTTTGTTGTTGATCTTCATGTTGAGTTGGTTGAACAATTTGAAGCACTTGTTGTTGATGTTCTACTTGCTGAAGTTGTTGTTGCATTGGTTGTATTTGTTCAGGTAGACTTGATCTGTCATCAATGGAGTGCACTGAAAGGTTGTCTTGATCTCTGATTTCTATGGGAACAGCAGTTATTCTTTGATTGGTTCTGTAAGTCTGTTGGATTTGTTGATCCATACCTTGAAAATGTCAAAAAAAATTAGAACAAATTATCATTACATTTTGAAGCAATCTGAAAACTCACCTATGGTGGTCATCCATTGGCTCAAATTCAATTGGTTAGGTGGGAAATAGCCTTGAGGTACCCAACTATCTTCAGAAGCCAAAGATGCATTGTCACTTAAATTCAGAGGCACTTGAAGAGTTGCACTTGTCATTTGGATGGCTGCTGCTGATGAAGATGACAAGACATTATCTGGTTTCTTGGCTACTTTCTTTCTTGGACCCAATTTCTTGCCTTTTTTAGATTCTGTTGGTAAGACTACATTGTGTTGCATCTTGGCATGAGTCCTCAAAGTTTGTCTTGTACAAAAGGCCATGTTACAATGTTCACACTTGAAATTTCTGATGTTGCTATGGATCAACATGTGCTTGTTCAAGGCTCTTTCTCTTTTAAATCTACGGCAACATCCATCTTCAGGACATACATATTTCAAGCTCAAGTACTCTAAAGAGTGAAAATATTTAGTATGCGGTCTATTGTGATGTCGTTCAAGATCTCTGATGACTTTGAAGCCTTTGCCACAAACTTCACATCGATGAGGCAATTTTTGATTGGCAGGTCTATGATTTCTGACATAATGTTCCACTAAATATCTCTTGTTTCTAAATGATTTCTCACAGAATTTGCAAGGTGTTTTGATGTCATCAAGAGTTCCATCAAGAGTATTATGAATACCTAATTCAATGGCAATCTTGTCCAATTCTTCATCACTGATGGGCGCATCTGCTCGGAGTCTCAATCTTGACTTGTTTTTCTTCTTGCCACAAATCTTTTGATGCCTTGTCACATGTTCTTGACGTCCAAAACCACGACCGCATTGGTGACAAAGGAAAGGACGATTGCCATTGTCTTGATGCAAATTTTGGTGTTGACGAAGTTTTTCTAGACGAGCAAAACTTTTGCCACATTCTAGACATGTGTGATTTTTTCGGCCTTCGTGGACTTCAATGACATGTCTGCGCATTTTGTTGCCTTCATTGAAGAATTTGCCGCAAAATTCACAAGGTAGCTTGACTCCGTGATGAGTCTTGACATGTCTTCTGAGTGTTTGTCTATCTGGAAAGTCCAGCTTGTCGCATCCAGGACAAACCAAATCCGTGATGTTGTGGTCAAGTTCCATGTGATCCCAAAATGCTTTGAGACCTTGAACATCCTGGTGACAAGTCTTGCATTTCCAAAACTGAGTTTCGATCCACTTTTGCACACTTGGTACTGAGAGAGCTTTTTGAAAATGTCGCCATAAATGTATCATCAATGCGGAAACCGAGGGTAGCAATCTTGGACACAAAATACACTGATGTTTTGAGATGTCAGTATTGGGATGAAAAGTTGACATATGGAAAACGGCATTGACAACACTTGTCACTTGACTTTGGCATTGGTAGCATGTAAATGAGGCTCTCTGGTGCCAAGCTTGTCCCTTTTCAACATCTACTTGATTGGCAGCATCCAATGCTCTTTGGTTGTGTTCAAGTCTTTTCTCAAAGGCTTCGGCATCTTCATCCTCATTTTTAGATTCATTGTAATCTGACACATAGTCTTCGTCAATATTGTCTTCATCCAACTCATCTAAGTCAAGGTCATCATCATCTGTATCTTCATTTTCATCCTTGATTTTAGGTTTGTTCAAGTGGATCTTTTCATGGTCTCTCAATTTGTCAGGTCTGGCAAAGCATTTGCCGCACTCTTTGCACATGTAGTTCTTTCGACCTTCATGGACTTCAATCAGGTGTCTTCTAAGTTTGTTGTTATTGAAAAACGTCTTGGAACATAATTGACAAGTTGGTTTTTCTTTGTTATGAATTGCCAAGTGATCCTTGAGATTTGGCAAGTCTTCAAAAACTTGATAACAAACGGGACAATTTGGACCAGATTGGTGTACCCCTTCCAGATGATCAATGTAAGCTTGAAGGCCTTCCAGCAAACTGTCTTGGACTGGACAATCTTTGCAGGTCCAAATTTTCCTTTCGTACCAAAATCCAGATGATCCCTTTTTTCGGCCACGTTTTGGTGGTTCGTAAGTGTGAAAATGTCGCCAAAGATGTATTTGAAACTGAAGAAAACCTTGAAGTTCTTTTGGACATTGAATACATTGCACTTTAGGATTTGATAAGGATGTGTCTTCAGAATGAATGTTTAATGCATGTTCATATGCTGCTTGCACGTCTTCGAATGGATCTTGACATGATTGACAAGACAGGTTAACTTGTGATCCCCAAGCTGAGGTCTGTATTTTATCAAGGATGTTTTTGTTTTCTTTGATTCTCTGTGGCCTAAGTTTACGAACTTGTTTGCCGTTTGTTGCTTTTTCGGTGTATTGTAAGTCATCTTGGAAATCCAGCATCATATCAGTTTTTTCCAGGATGTTTTCTTTAGTGTCTACAACGTGACTCCTATTTTTTCGTGGTCGTCCACGTTTTCTGCCTGATTTTCGCGGCTGAGGAACATAATCAGAGTCATCAATACCTTCATCACCCTCTTCATCATCTTCTGATATCTCGAATTTGGCATCTTCTTCTTCAATTTCAGAATCATCTTCCCACTCAATATCTTCCTCATCGGATCCAGGTTTAGGTAGTTCAAGTTTGACTTCAGTTGTCTTTGTTTCCTTTTCTTCCTTTATTTGTGTCTCTAGTAAGTCATCAAGGATAGATTGAACATTGTCATCGTCGTCACTTGAACTATCTGAAGATGTATCTGAACTTGACATCATTTTAGAATCATGATCACGAACATGTTCCTGTTTTGCAATTGGCATCCATTCCACAGGTTGTTCAGATTTGCTTACATGAATCAACTCATGTTGAAACAACTTATCAGCTCTTGCAAAAGTTTTCCCACAGGTTGAACAAACATGATCTTTCAGGTTGTCATGAACTTCTCTCAAGTGTCTTCTAAGCTTGTATGCCTCACTGAATGCTTTTCCACAATGCTGAAAAAAAAATCAAGTCGTGAAAAAAGTCGTGAAATTGATCTCAAAACTTACCGGACAAGTCGCTTTCTTATCAGAATGTATCACCACATGTATTTTCAAGCGTCGTTTGGAAGGTAACTCCTTATCACAAATCGGACAAACAATCCCGCACTGGTTGGGATGCATGATTTCCAAGTGTTCAACAAAGTCGGTGATCCCCCTGACGGTCTTATCACATCTTTTGCAAGGCCACTCCCGTTCTTCAGTCCAAGACGGTTTGCCTCGTCCAAGGGTATTGGCAATCATATCGGCATGTTTAGGTGTACCAGGAAAGACTCGATTGACATGTCGCCAAACATGATTTTTCAAGTGGTCAATTTTCTTAAACGTTTTGGAACATATCGGACATGGTTCCTGTTCAAGCTCTGGATGAATGTGTTTCATGTGTGAAGCGGCCATATGGAATCCGTCACATTGCTTATGACAAAGCCGACAAGTCAACAACATTTTGGATCCCCAATCTGAATCTGGAGGAAGGTCATCGTCTTGAACACTTTTCAAATGAATCAAATTGTGATGATCATTGATGAATTCGTTGTTACTTTTGATGAAAGCTTCAAATTCCTCATCATCTTCCTCGTCATCTAAGTCTGTTTCGTCAATGGCAAAAAGTCGATGTTTTAAACTTGAACGGGAAGTACTTGAACGAACAAAGGTACTCATATTGTGTTTTGGCAATCCGGGACGGAGGCGATTGACGTGACTATGAACATGATTTTTCAGGTGATCCATCCGCGCAAAACGTTTGGGACAGACAATGCAAGGACAAGCTTTGTCTTCAAATAGGGTTTCAGGGTGACTATGACGAATATGTTTGACACTATCACGGAAGCCATCGACTTCGATGCCACATAGGTAGCAATTGAAGTAGGTTTGTGTGCTCCAATCCACACCATCCGGGAACTCATCGGGATCAAGTTTGAAGCGAACGAGACTGACAAGAGCTTCTTCGTCTATATCTTGATCCGGAACTTGTTTTTCGTAGCCTATGGGTTTAGGTTTCCTTGGATCAGTGGATACAAAGTGTGGAGGAACACCAGGATACACACGGTTGACATGACTCCAAACGTGTTTTTTGAGATGATCCATTCTTGCAAATAATTTTGGACAGACGATACAAGGAGCATTTTTGTCTCTTGATAAAGAATCCGGATGCTGAGCACGCATATGATCAACGCTTTGTCTGAACCCATCGGTTTCAGTTCCACAAATGTAACAAGTGAGACAAGTTTGAGAGCTCCAATCTTGACCGTCTGGGAAAAAGTCTGGATCACATTTCAGACGGATTTGTGTTAGGAGGTAAGACTCGTCTATATCTTCATCGTAATTTTGTTCAAGCTTGACAGCTGATGCTCTTTTGCTGCTTCTCTTTGCACTTGGAGGGCTGACAGGTACCTGTGGATAGACGTTGGACAAATGTTTCCACACATGACTCAAGTACTTGTCTTGTTTGTCATAGACTTTGGAACACACCAGACAAGGAATAGATTTTGGATCAAAAACATCATAATGGACTTCTTTGGCATGATCAAGACAAGTGTCAACGGTGACAAGTTCTTCACCACAGATGTAACAGTTGATGACCACTTGATTGAACCAATTGACATCCTTGATAAAAGTTTCAGTGTCTATTTTCAGCCTGATCAGCACAGCCTCATCAAGGTCGTCACCTAAGTCATCTTGACCAGGCATGTCAGAGGCCGTAACCTCCGAGCCCGAATGCCCACTATTTGCCATAGGGCAAAAATCCCCTATGGAATCTTGTGTCAAAGTGTTTGTTTACACCCCTTCATTCCAAAGAGGGGGCAAGGGTAGGGCCAAATATTGCCTTTTTGAATCTCGCTCCATTAGTTCACATTTTCGTCCCGTAAGTAAATTTTAGTGACAAACTCATGGCCAAGAGGACATTTGACCTTTAAATCTAGCCTTTGAGTAAGCTTTAGAGCTTGTTTAGGACTTGATGAAAAAGTCCCCTTTTTGAAAAAATGGCTGTTGCAGACTGTGTAGAAAACAATATAAGCGGAAAATATAGTTTGACATTCACGCAACCGTACCAAAATACAAACACGCAATAGCCATTTTGGCACTTTTTATTCGTGAAAAGTTGAATTTTGGCTTTTCGTAAATTATTTTGGTGGATTTTTAGAAATTGTCGGAAATAACATCAGCTTACGATCAAGATCTGCAAAAAATGTCAAATCAATAAAATTCTTTGTGACTTGACTTTTGTTCTTTGTCAGGATATAAAAAGAAAATGGGCAAAAATGAAGAAACAGTTCTAGTCGTGGTGCGTTGTCGCCCATTAAGTTCCAAAGAAGTGAGTCAAGAATTAGAGTCTGGTTCTGCTGCACAAGAAGATAATGATCAAGACAAGTATCGAGGCAATGGTGGATTTTATTCTGGTTGTGTGCGCATTACCAGCAACATTGGTTTGATTGAGATCAAGAATCCCAAAGCTGAGGCCACAGATCCACCTAAACAGTTCACCTTTGATGCTGCCTATGACCAACAGTCGAAACAGAAAGATTTGTATGAAGAGACTTTTGCACCACTTGTCAATTCAGTTCTTGAAGGATTCAATGGGACCATTTTCGCTTATGGCCAAACTGGGTCAGGCAAGACTTTCACCATGGAAGGCATCAAGAATGATTTAGAGATGGAAGGTGTGATTCCCCGATCCTTTCGTCACATTTTTGATCGGATTTCAAACGCTCCAGAAGATGAACGGTACCTAGTCAGAGCATCTTATTTAGAAATCTACCAAGAAGAAATCCGTGATTTACTGGCCAAAGATCACATGACGAAACGGCTTGAACTTAGGGAACGTCCAGACTGTGGTGTCTACGTCAAGGATTTGTCACCCTTTGTCTGCAAAAGTCGTTCGGAAATTGAACATGTCATGACTGTTGGCAATGCCAACCGCACAACTGGATCCACCAACATGAATGAGCACAGTTCAAGATCACACGCCATTTTCCTAGTCACTGTCGAACGTTCAAGACCCGACAAAGATTCCGGAGAATCTCACATTTGCGTTGGCAAATTGAACCTTGTGGACTTGGCCGGATCTGAACGTCAAGCCAAAACCGGAGCCACCGGAGAACGTCTAAAAGAAGCCAACAAGATCAACTTGTCATTGTCAGCCTTGGGCAATGTCATTTCAGCCTTAGTCGATGGACACAGTTCTCATATTCCTTATCGAGACTCCAAATTGACCAGACTTTTGCAGGACAGCTTGGGCGGAAATGCCAAGACAATCATGGTCGCCAACATTGGTCCCTCAAAATTCAACTATGATGAAACTCTGACAACTTTGCGGTACGCCAATCGAGCAAAAGACATCAAAAATAAGCCGCGAGTCAACGAAGATCCCAAAGATGCTATGCTTCGTGAATTCCAAGAAGAAATTGCCAGGTTAAAAGCCCAATTAGCCAACAATCCAAACAAACGAAAAAAATCCGCTAAAAAGTTGACAAAAATGAAAAGTAGCGATTCTAATGTCGTCGAAGAAGCTTTAGATCAATCAACCACATCAACTTTGAGTTCACCAGATATGGAAGAAAGTATGGAATCAAGGTTGGCAATTGAACGTGAATTGCTTGAAAATGATGCCTCAATCATAGGCAGTGAAAAGGAAAAATTGCTGTCTGATTTGAACAATAAAGAAGCAGCATTGAAAAAGGAAAAAAGTGAACAAGAAGGTTTGAAAAAGCGATTGGAAGGTTTGGAGTCTAAATTGTTGCAGGGCAAAGGTGAAATCATTTTAGAAAGTGGTTCAAATATGGTTGAACACACCAATGAGCAACAGAAAATGCTGGAAAAAAGGAGAGCAGAAGTGGCTGAACATAGACAAGCTCAGGTTTTGGCCGCTCAAGAAATTGAACAAATTGAGACCATGGGCGAAGAAATGGAAAAAACCTACTCAAGTCTCCAATTAGAAGTTGAAGCCAAGACCAAAAAGTTGAGGAAACTGTTTACCAAATTGCAAGGTGTCAAGCAAGAAATAGTAGACGTCACGGAAGAATACAATCGAGACCGAAGAGACCTTGAAGATACTCAACAACAATTACTGAAAGAATTGAAACTAAAGATGCTCATTCTAGACAACTTCATTCCGCCCGCAGACAAAGAAAAACTCATGTCGAGATCCGTGTACGACGAAGAAGCAGATGCTTGGGTACTTCAGCCCAACTCCAAAAGCGGATCCGGATCAACTATTAGCAAAAGACCAGTGTCAGCTGCGGGATCTCGTCGACCAATGTCAGAATACGCACGTGTGCAGTCCGGCCTCCGTCCAGGCTTCGCGGCCACTTTAGGACCCGGTCCCACAGCCTCAGCTTTGAGGTTCAAGGGCGAAAATATCATGCGGTTAAGTTTAGACCGCGGCGGTCGTACAACCAAAGATTACGAAGGACCTACCGTTGCACCTCGCGTCCAAGCGGCTTTGGACGCTGCCATGGCTAATGTCGAACCGGATATTGAACTTGACGTTCGTGCACTCAATGGCCTCCAAAGTAATCTTGTCAAAGGGACTCGAAAGCCCAAAAAATCTAGTGAAACCAAAGGGGGATCAAGTGGGGATCGTCAAGGAGGATCAACTAATCGAGCTTATCCTAGCTCGCGTGGACTAGTGCCCAAATGAGACTTTGGGGCTCCAGAGTTACTTAATTTCTTGTCAATTTTAGGCATTTTAATTTTACTTCTTAGATCTCTAGTCATTTATTTCAATTGTAATCACTGTTGAAAGTGCCGAGTCTTTTTGGCTGTGTGTTTTTGTGATATTAACTCTGGAGTCCCATAAACTTAGCTTAGCTTGGCCGGCGTGTTTTGTTTTTGGGCGTGCGTTTCAAAGCGAGCGCTCAAAACATCGCGCCGGTCAAACTGAGTCAATACAATTACCGCTTTAATGTAAACAAAAATCATGGTTAAAAAACCTTTCGCATTTTTTCCTCGTTGAATTTTTCACATTCAAATGACCAAAGAAAGAGCACATTTTTTTAATTATCGCTTATTTATCTTTATTTTGCAGATATTTTGAAAGATGTCTTCTCCATCCTTAACTCGCAACAATTCGTTGATGAAAGAACTAGAAAAGTACGTCAAACATTTGATATTCAAAACTGCACAAATCATCATTCAAGCGCGACAAGGTGGAAAAACATGCACCGAATCCCAACCTAACCCCAAATCCCAAAGTTGGTTCAGCATTGCCATCAATGATAATGCGGAGATCACGCATGAAGCTAAAAAAGTGGTGTCAAGTGCTCAAGTGTCCGGACAAGGGATCCTAAGTGTACCTTTATGCATTGAAATTTCCTTGAAGACGACAGAAGGGGATTTGTTAGTCCTGGAAAATTGGATCATTTCAATGAAAGATGGCAGCGATCCAGTGGCCAGACCAAACACAGTTTACAATCAGATGGGCCTTTTGCTAAAAAGTATTTTGTGTGTTTCGAGAGTTTTACCCGCCTATAAATTTGCAAGACGTCAGGGACCTGATACACACGTGATGTGCTATAGGTAATGGTCAACTTTTATTCACTTTATGTACGCTAGATGGCGTTTTTATAATTTTACAGAAGCCGAAATCCGAATTAGGTACCAAAAAAAAAAAAAAACTTTGTTTCATTTTGACGATTTTTTTTCTACAGAAAATTATAAATGACAATTTTCGTAAAAAAATCGTGATCTTGCCTTATAGAATTTTCGCCGGAGAGTCTTCCACCGATCCCTTGGGATCCGGACAACAAACTGCTCAAATTGGCCAAGTCATGACCGGATTCAGTACCATTTGTGTCAGAGCTGAATATCGCACCCAAATGACCATTACACCTTGCATGGTCAATTTAGGCTGCAGTGATCCCAATGTCTCAGGTTCAAGTTCGTCACAGACTTCGGCTCAACAGGCTTCAAATTGGGTCAAATCTGATCATTTCATTTCTGCTGAGAATTTGGACAATGCTGGAATTGTAAGAAGAAATGTGAATAATCCAGATTATGATCGATTTGGTGAAGGCAATCCTGTGACCACTTCGGATGAGAGCTCTGAAGCTATGAGAATATTTGCAGCTTCGCCCCCTGATAATTTCATTCATCGGAGATTTTCAGATCATTATTCGTCCAATGAAAGCTTAGGGGTTCAACAAAGATTTCGTTCAAGTAAGTCGGAATACATTTTGATGTTTGCAATTTTTGCTTTATTGATTTCTTTCAGGGTCAAATACAAATCAATCACAAAAAAGCGGAGATCATGATCCCAATGAAGTCAAAGTTGGCGCTTTTGCCACCAAAAAATTAAGCACTGACACCATCAAATCCAGTGAAGCGGACGATGAATTCCTTGACCTTTTCAACCTTGAACAAGACAAGAAAGAAGAAGTGCATGAACCCAACAAAAAACCAGAAATTTTGACGACCACAAAGGAACTCATCCAAAATTCTCCAGCCAAACGAGCCTTACTTTTTGAAGGAGGCAAGGACAAAGCCAACACCAAGAAAAGTGATTTTGTCATGCTGGACACGCCATTTTCTGTTCAAGGAGGTGCAGTTGGTGGGACAAGTGCTTTGGATAATCCCCAAGGTGATTTGGGTGTATTTTTCAAAGAAGTCCAAGGTGCTCCGGAAATTCGAGTATGTAATGAAATGACTGATACCAGTTTAGAGTCGCAATTGAACAGTTTAGGGGACCAAATTCAAGTGTACGAACACAAATCTGATGAATATGATGACTTACTCAAAATGTTAGAAGCTACTGCGATGACTTCAGAGTCGGAATCTGAAGCTAGCTGAAAGAAAATAAAGAGATTTATCCTGAGACAAAAACATTGATTTTGATATTTTTTTTCCGGTCCGTTGAAATTAACGAAGGTTCCGTGATCTTTTATGAGAATGTTCCGCTAATTGAAAATTAGGATTTTTTAAGAATCTTACTTTAGGGGGAACGTTAATACATAACCATCTGAATCAACCCAAATTGGTACACCTCAATGGCAAGGTAACCACTAAGCGATTGTGACATTTTATGTGTATGAAACAATAATTCCATTTTTACCGTTTGCCGGAAGTTTTTTTTTCATTTCACAGAGTGCGTTTCGTGCTTCATTGCACACGCATGTGTTGTGTTCCCTTAACGTTCCTAAAGGATACTACAGTACGAAAGGATCTGATGAATTCTTTATTTGCAAAGAAAATAATTTCAGTTTTGGAAGATTTTTATTGTGTCTGTAGGTTTGGAAATTGGAAGCTTGAGAAATGTTGCTAAATCAGGATAATAGATATTCCACCATCAAGGTTGCGCATCTTTTCTGAAAGAGACTCTATAGTTTGTAGTTGGATTGAGACTAACTTTAGTCCATCATAAACTGTGACACTGACTAATCAGGTGCAAGACTAGACACTCACGCAAATTAAAGATTTACAGGCTTGGTAATACTCTGAATCTAAAGACAACCAACCAGTTTTACATAAGGTAGGTCTCAACTCTACAAAATAGCTTCCCCTACCAATAAAACTACTTGATTGCATGCCTTTGAGACTTTGACCTCTATGTACTTGAAGTACACCACCACAGTCTAAGTAGCAACTGTGCTAATTTAGGTCATTGTCAAGCTACAACCATGTACCAAAAGTACATTAGTAAAAGTTTTATGACCATTTTAATGGAATTGTAATGTTTCCAATTTTCTTTAATTAAGATTGTTTTGTCTTGCAGACTTTTGGTGTCTTGAGACTATATGGTATAAAAATACAACCATGTCTCATGGTTGCTTGCATGCCATTGACGTCAAGCCACTGAAGTAATACTAGAAAGCCAGTACTAAGAATATTATATACCTGTCTGGAAGTCTAGTTCCAAAGTCAGTCAGTGAGTAACCATGCCTTTGAGAATAGGTGTAATGTGTTACATCTGCGGACGAGAATTCGGTTCAGCCTCCATAACAATACATCTTCCTCAATGTGAAAAGAAATGGAACATCGAGCAACTAAAATTACCCAAGAAACAGAGGAGGCCTCCGCCTTCTAAACCATTCGAATATGACACAGTTATTGGCGGAAATCTCAAGGGCAAAGATTTACAAGTAAATACTATTTCAAACTTTTTTCTTTTGAAGTTTATGAAAAGTGTTTTCCAGGAAGCAATGGAGAAATTGAATGCTCAAGCATTGGATGATTTCAACAAAAAGAGTCTTTTGGAATGCAAAAATTGCGGTAGAACATTCTTACCGCGACCGCTAGAAATCCACCAAAGGTCATGTAAACCAGGACAAGAAAGGTAATTAAAATTATTTTGTTGTTACTTACGTAATGGCGTGCACTCAAAAAAGCGTGCGCTTGAAAAGCCAAACAATAATAAGAATTAGTCTTTTTTGAAAACTGAACACTGTGCATTAGTGCAAAAGCAGGAAAGGCTTTGAAGGCCATGGCCAAAGGCTTTTTTGCTGTCATGCACGTCATGCAAAAAAAGTTTTCAAATAAAAAATCTCTTCTTATTGCAGGCCTGTCCGTAAACCAAGATCCCCAACCAAGGTTGGCTTACCTCAGATTAAAAAATCAATTCCAACACCGCCTCCTCCTCCTCCATTACAACCTTCCCAAGCAAGTTTATCTCCAGAGCGGAATAACAATGACAGGTACCAAGTCAGACCAGGAACCTACAAGAAATCTGCTTCAACTCCATGTGATGAGATGACTGATGGTGGCGAAGATCCTACCCGTGGGGATATCATGGAAATGATTGAGAAAGATGTGGCTTTTTCTTCGTTAGAAAACAGAAAATTATTGATGGGATTTATCAAAAAGATTTGTCAAGCTCCAGTTTAAGTTGTCATGATTATATTCTTAGTGCTTCCTTCAAATATACGGTTCATATTGTCTTTTGGGTTGATCATTTCCGAAATCCCGTTTGGCTTTCATAATTCGTTTACGCTTACGAAAAAATGGATTCAATCGTAGATTTTGTTGTGGATCGGTGATAGCAGTAATATCGCTCTTGGCCTTGCTTGTAACATAGGAATACACAGCTGTGATTTTCGGCAATGCAGACAATGCTGACAATTCTGACTCATTCGTTTTTCTTTTGTCGAATTTACGGTTGTCCCAATTTTCCTCGTGTTCTAAATCTATTGAAGGTGTGGGAGAAATGTCTTCACTTGATGACGTTGCTTGGATCTGAAAAAGGGACAAAAATATGGACTTTGTTCTGGAATCCGGACTCAATGATGTAATTACCGACGGATGGTCCCACAATTCCTGCTCAAAATCTGAGCCATCTGAATTCTGTTCAGGAACGGAAATCTGTGATGAATTCGATTTCGTCTCACACTTTTCATCACATTCTTTGGCTTCTTTTAGCGTAAATTGTACGCTGGCCTCTACAAGGTTATTTTCGTTATTCACTCCTTCTTCTTCACTGCCTTCCATTTTTGATTTTTAAAGAGAACTGATTACTGAGAGCTTGAAATTTATGAACCAATCAGCATAAATTTGCGAGTGGACGAAGCTCTGCTCATAACATAAAAAAATCGCGCTCGCTCAGCTTCTTAGCCAATCAAAATCGAGTTAATTCGTCACGTGACTTAGTCAACTGAGAATTTCACTCAGAAAATAACGTAAACAATTTCAAAATTTTCAACAACGCATCGCGGAAGGAATTTTCAGTTAATTTCAAAGATGGTTGGTAAGAAATAGTTTTATAAGAAAACGTCAGCGGGTGTCTCAACAAGCTTTTTACAAAATAGCTCAGCAGGCAGCGCAGATTTCCAGATTTTCCTTCAATTTGACCATTTCTCTCGGCTTAGAGACATTGATTAAGGCTTTCCTTCTAAAACTTTTTGGGACACACCGTATTTAACCTCCACATCATCCACATTCGTTTCATGTATTTGTGCTATAAAATCTAAAATCTAAAATACGTCAGAGAGATACAACATGTAACGCCTGAAGCCTGAAACACATTTTTTGAAGCCATATTGCGAGATGCTTATCAGTATGAAATAAAAAAACAACCGAAAAGCTGTATATCAAAAGAGGCAATGCAACATTATAACAGCTAAAGTGGCTTCATTTGAAAAATACGCATCAAAATTATGTATTTTTGACAGTTTTGACAGACGAATCTTTTAATTCAAAATGGCTTTGTGAGCTTTGTGATACTTTTGAAAGGTTCGACTTTCAAGGTAAGTAAGTTTATATGTATGTAAGTACAACCTCTACTCTTTCTGTATTGTCACTCTACCGTAAAATACATTTATTTTTTCAACCTAGCCAGCTACATCTATACATTCGTTACACTCGGGCTCAAGCCATGCTCTACTTGGTGGGTCTTCAGCTTATATGGCTGACATATGTGTTTTCACAAGAGGTACCAATTGTTTGAAAGTAAAGACTTAAACACTAAGACACTTACAATTTACAGACATCGCCATTTTGTTCGCAAACTGGCTTCCTAGACAAACCAATGGTAGTTTGTGATTGGACAGAATGGTCACCATGTTGTTATCCCAAAAGCCAAGAAATCAAGCAGATCTCTTACCGATACAGAACGCATTTCGATTGTACTGGAGCGGAGAATTTGGATTATGAATTTCAAGAATGTCCCAATCCGTATTCTACTTGGTCGGAATGGTCTGATTGTTCTGACCTCACATGTGGAGGCAAAGGTTTTCTGTTCCGATCAAGACAAGTGTGCCAAGGCGACTTTGATGACCAAATTGAGAACTTTGCTTGCAGCGTTGGATACACTGGTGAAGCATGTGATTCGTGTGACACAGATTTCTACCTATTTGAAGATAATTGCACAGGTAAGTACCTACTTATGTACTTAAAGTCACCAATGAATTCAATCCTTGTTTTACATTTTTAAGAATGCAATTGTGACTGTGTGGGATCAGAATCTGCCAGTTGTACAGACAACGATGGCGCTTGCACCTGCAAAGTTGGATATTCCGGAGTCAAGTGTGAAAATTGTGACGAAGGATTCTTTAGAGATGAAGAAGGCAACTGCATTGGTAAATCTCCTTTCTTCCCATTCACGTTGTTTGAAAATGTCTTATTTGGATTTTTCAATTCTGGCATTTTCCACCATTAAAATTGACTTGTCTGGTAACACTGTTTAACCGCAAGCTTCAGGGTTTTAAAATTTCGCCAAAATGGACCATTTTTGGCATTTTTAATTGTCCACTAAAAATGTAAACGTAGCTCGCTCCGCTCGAATTTTGAATGAGACTTTTTCTGTGATTTTCAAACACCATGCCATTTTCGGAAACAAATTAAAGTCCATTATGATTATAGAATGTGGCTGTGATGCTACCAAAGGATCTGAAGATGTTCAATGTGATTCCACTGGACAATGTACTTGCAAAGATTCCTACATCGGCTTGAAATGTGACATGTGCCAAGAAGATTATTTCTTGGACGCATCAGGTGCATGCCAAAGTATGTAAATCTCTAATTAGATTACTGATGTAGGATTTTTTGAGGTCATGTTTTTCTTTAGGTTGTACTTGTAACAAGGATGGAACAGTTGCTTGCTTGGCACCAACTGGTACTTGTCTTTGCAATGAGCAACATACTGGAGTCACTTGCAATGACTGTGCTACCAATTATTACCGAGATCCAGTTTCCAGTGCTTGCACAAGTATGTCTAAATCATTTTTTTTCTTTCTCATTTGAAACAATACTTCTTTTTTTGTACTTTAAGTTTGTCCTCCTGGCTGGTTTTACTACAAAGAATCTTGTTACTTTGTTCATAGTGCAAAGCTACCATTTGCTGAGGCCAAAGCCAAATGTCAATCTTTGGATTCTAAACTATTTGAACCCATGAGTGAGGAACAGAATGAGGACATCTTTAACATTATGCTTTCCATGCTTGGTGAGGACACCGAGTATTATGTGGGTATCAGCATAGATGATGCTACTGACTCCGGAAGGTATTCATTTTACTTTACTTACAGTTTTTTTGTGAAATCAAAGCAAAGTTATGAAATGTTTACACTTTACTTATTTTTAGTCTTGTGTATGTAAGCAATGGTAATCCAGTCAACATCAATATTTGGGGTGCTGGTCAACTCACTGATAGGAGTGGAGTAGACCATTGTGTCGCCATTGATAATCAGGAATTCGGTCTTATGTGGGCGGACCGATACTGCTCTGACCAAAGAGTCTTTGTCTGTGAAAAACCCTAATTTCTATATTCTTATTAGATCATTTTGTGCACTGGCCAATTTTGAAAGTTGTAAGATTCCAATTTTCTATGAACCATTCATTGATTTTGTCTGCTGGATTAAGTAAATAAACTACTAATGTTGTCATAAATAATAATGTCATTAATTTTGATTACTAAAGTACAGTCATTATGGGGGCCATCAAAATAGTTCCTATATAGTCTAGGTGTCCAAACTAAGATGGCTAAGCAATAAAAAACTTTGGAATTCGAATGGAGTGAGGAAAATATGTGCCACGTTTTGGGGTAAATCTGGGGAAAACTGCACTTTTCCAAATACATACATGTTTTTGACCGTGAGAGAGTATCTCGCACGATCCTATAAGTTTGAAAATTGTTGGGGATCTTATGACTTTAGTCTCCTTCTTCAGCAGTATTGGAACTATTCCAAGTACAGTAGAACCTCGATTTAGTGTAATTCTTGGTCACCGGACTTTGCTACACTAAATCGAGTCATGGTCCTAGAATTAGTCATTAAAACACAAGTAGAATGAAAATGGGTGACCGCGAATTTTACAGACAATGGGTACTTAGCCTTCTAAAATGTGATGCAAAAAGGAGGAGGGTTATAGGTTTACTTCAAATAATGACACCTTGTTGTAATTGTCTACTGGGCCCTAGAGGTGGAGCCAAAGTTTTGACCCCCATTTTGGGTCATTTTTTGCTATTTTTCAAAGTGCTCTTGCTCTCTCAGTTTCAGGCTGAGATGGTTCTTTTTCAGTATGGAGCCATCAAATCTGAC
>LT727960.1:96787-110610 GCA_900157175.1 Oithona nana
TCCACTTTGTCCAGTATTCAATTTTGTCCAATTTTCCACTTTGTCCAGTATTTAATTTTGTCCAATTTTCAATTCTGTCCAACTTTTCAATTTTCCATTTTATCCAACTTTTCTAATTTTCATTATGTCCATTTTTTAAATTTTGACCAAAATGTCTCCCGCGGTCGGTAGATTGAAAATTTCAATCTTGTTGAGTTGTATTAATGTTTTTTTTTTTTATTTTTTGCAAAAATCTAAAGTTCGCTCATTTGTACTTTAATGTTTAGACCATTTTTCACAGAAATCGTCGATGAAGATTAACTTGTCCCTAGAATAGTTGTTCAATGAAGTAAAACTGTGGGTCCGCTCCTCGCTGCTGCCTTTACATTTGGCTTTCAGAAATATGGTGGACGACATGGATGAAGACCTGATTTCTTCATCGGAAGAAGTTGTCACATATCAAAATCTAGACATTGTAAATTGCGCTGTGGCCACCACAATTTTAGCTGCTGATGATGGAGGAGGAGGAGAAAATCACGGATCAGCAGTTTTCGACTACACATACGAAGAATTCTACAATAATCAGGCAACTTTTCAAGAAAATGTTAATATTAGTGAAGAAATAAACTGTAAGTCAATTTCGAAATCTAAAAACATTTGAATTTTTGCGCCAAAAATCAATGCAAGAATCAGACATTTTTTAGGGGGCTAAAATTCAAATATTTTGAAAGATACAGAAATGAAAAATCTAAGATTAATTTGGCGCGATTTTTTTTTTCAACCAAAATTGTACATAACAAAAAATCTTTGATTTTGGCGCGAAAATTCGATCTTTTTTTTAAATACAGGATTGTGAAATCTAAGATTAGTTTGGCGCGATTTTTTAAAAATTTTAAACCAAAAAAAAAAATAGAATAAAATCTTTGATTGTTTTGGCGCGAAAATTCAAATTCTTTTTTTTTTTTTCAAGAAAAGTCCTATTTTTCGTATTTTTCTTAAAAAAATATGTTTTTTGTGATTTTTAAACATTTTTGCTTAGGCCATGAAGTCTCAACAACCTCGACCAAAAACGTGAATTTAACGACATCTAACCAAAAATCCAGTCGAAATAACAGACGAAAATCCAACTACAAACATGTACCGCACTGTGAAAAACCACCCCAAGTCGTTGCCAAACGCAATGCAAGAGAACGAAGACGTGTCCATGCTGTCAATCAAGCCTTTTTACAACTAAGAAAAGCCATTCCATTTGAAAACAAACGAGGCAAACGTGTAAGCAAAGTGCGAGTTTTGCAAAAGGCCATTGATTACATCAACAACTTGCATGGCATGGTAATGGACTTTGATGGGATTCCATACCAGCCCAATGAGTATACCTATGATCATTCTAATCTTAACGATTCTAGTCTTTTTGCATTTTGATAATAAAAGAACGACGGTCCAGAATCCGTTCAATTCAAATAATATCAAGCGTTGACCTCCGTGACCTCCGAGGCCGTTCACTGATATTTCCAGTGACAAAAAATCATAGATTCATTTTTTAAGGTCGTGATTGAAGTCAAAGTTAAATCAAGACTAGTCCATAGTCATATAAATATAAGGCAATGGACTAGTCCAAAGACTGAATTTGTAGGATTCCTTAGTTGCTTTCGAACTGAATGACTGATGAATGCTAATGAGACTCATGTTATTTACACCTCGCTCGAAATTCAGCCTTCGCTGTCCTCACTTGAGCTTTCGTCATCTTTGATGACCTAAAGATGACGATGACCTATCGGCATTCTCCATTCGGCATCTCATTCATATTCAGTTTTGTCTTGAAGATCTTGAATAATTTTATTCCTTTTCTTGAAATTTTAATTCCTCAAAGCTTCCAAATCGCGTTTCATTTCGTTTTGCAGCCCCTTAATCACCTCGCCTTGTTGTTCCAGTCTGTCTTTTCTTTCCTTCCGGATCATTCAACAATCAACATTTCCTTTCCTTCAGATCGATGACGTCATTTTCATGACGTCATGACCAACACTTATTGATGTTTTTTCCTTGTAAGATGAACAAGATTTGTTCCTAATAATGAAATTAGATCCCATATGGAAATGAAAAGCCTAAAATTCGATACGTCTGACATCCTTTGAATCGGAAAGGTCTTCTCGTATTTAAACCTCCACTGAGAAAAGATTACTGCAGTTGCAAATCTTCGGTTAAGAAATCAAGATATGGCTAAACTCTTATTTTCTTTGCTTGTCCTTGTGGTTTTTGTCAAGCACTGTCAATGTGCTTTGTTTTACTTTCATAACTTGAATCCAATTGAAGTTCAAATTCCACCATTGGCCAAGGTAAACGTCATTAGAGCCCTCATACAATTTTGTCAGTAGATTTACCTAATTTTGACAGTATGTATTTTATTTATTGAATTTCAGGAACAACAACTCTCGGAAACAAGTTGGTTGAATCCGTTCGACTTCTGGAAAATTTGGAAACGAGGATGCTTACGCTTACCAACGATGTATCCATCAATGGATAGAACTTCAAGGAATTTATTAGTTACAAAACATTGTTTTAGATTATAATCTATATTACTAAAATAATTTCTTTGTTCGAAACCAGTTCAGAGATCCATGACCCATGGGTAGTTCATGGGTATATGTCACTGACCTAAAAATCACAAGGGTGCATTAAACAAAACCCTGATGGTTCTTCTAGTTCTTCATACTGAATTCCTTCCTGATAGCAAAAACATTCACAGCAATCAAGATTGCAGAAGGAATAAGGAGGAATATTGTCGGAGGAATAAGGAGGAATACAGCAATCACCTCCGTCCCAATCATCTTCAGTAGTGGCATCATTGTTATCCGGATTGAGTTTGTTGCAAGGTCCATCACATAATCCATCCCCTATGAATGCTGGATTACAAAGGGGAACTATCGGATCTTCATCAACCACCGGTACACTCGTAATCGAATCAAAGTTTACTAAAATGATGCCACAGCTAGGTTCAGGTATACACAGATTTTCGCTAGGAGGGGCTGGTGTTGATATAAGTCCTCCACCTCCGCCAACAAGACTAGGAGGAGCTTCATATTCTTCGTATTGTATATCCTCAGGATAGCAATAGCAAGTGCAGTCGTAATAGCTACAGTAATTGTAGTTAATGGTAGTTGAACAGCAATCTCCTTCATCATAGTTATGATCCGGTATGTTGCAAGCTCCATCACAATATCCATCACCAATGAAAGCTTCATTGCATAATTGATCCACACGAGGATCAAAACATTGAACAATAATTCTGGATGTTGAATACATCGAAGTCCAGAATTGTTTTCCAGGTGTATTTGTTGTAGCCGGTGTAGTTTTGGCAGCCTTGGCCACAGGTGCCTCTGTGGTCATATTGACAGGGACAATTGAATTCTGTTCTTCCTTATCTTCAAGCGTCAGCATGAGACCGATGGGCACAAAAATAATCGCAAAGATGATTAGAACGAAAAAGACCATAAAGACTTCTTTTACTATGCTTGTAGCCATCTTGACTGTTCCAAAGTCAAGAAGACTTCTTTTAATATGCTTGTAGCCATCTTGACTGTTCCAAAGTCAAGGTCTGATCTGAATGTGTAGTGTAATCAATGCAACTAAGAGGCCTAAACCCCAAGATCAATGTTACCACAAGACTAAAATAAAAGAGGGGCCCTTTTTCTTTACAACTACAACTTATGGATGTGTTTTTGCTATTGTTTTTGGCGTGAAAATTCAAATGCTTATCAAACAAGTCAACGTCAAATTCTTTCAATCGGTGATGGTTCACCTACCAGGTTACCTGGCAATAAGAACTTCATGTAGTGTACCATCTTCATGGCACATACATCCTGGTGGAGGTCCATTCAAGCAGTACTGATCCGAAATGACATCAAGACAACAATCTCCATCATCATATTCATTTTCTTCATTATTGCATTGAGCGTCACAGTATGAGTCTCCTTTAAAGGATTGTGGGCAAGATCCTGGTTCAGGGGCAATGGGTGGTCCAGGAATGATGGGTGGCAGTACATCTACAAAATAGTATTCAAAGTCATAGTCATATTCATATTGAATTCCTTCCGGATAGCAAAAACATTCACAGCAATCAAGATTGCAGAATTTGTAATACCCAATAGGAGGAATACAGCAATCACCTCCGTCCCAACGATCTTCAGTAGTGGCATAATCATTATCCGGATTGAGTTTGTTGCAAGCTCCATCACATAATCCATCCCCAATGAATGCTGGATTACAAAGTTTTGCATTGATGCCACAGCTAAGTTTAGGTATACACAGATTTACTAAATTCGGGGGAAGTCCGCCATCTAGTAGCCATCCACCAAAGGGTGCTGTAGTTGTTGTAGGTGTATTCGTTGTAGGCGATGTAGTTTCGGCAGTCTTAGCCATAAGTGCCTCTGTGCTCTTTTTGACAGGGACAATTGAATTATGTTCTTCTTTATCTTCAAGCGACAGCATGAGACCGATGGGCACAAAAATAATCGCAAAGATGATTAGAGCGAAAAAGATCATGAAGACTTCTTTTAATATGCTTGTAGCCATCTTGACTGTTCCAAAGTCAAGGTCTGAATGGGTAGCGTAATCAATAACCATGCAACTAAGAGGCCTAAACCCCAAGATCAATGTTACCACAAGACAATATTAAAAGAGCGGCCCCTCATTGTTTACAATTACAACTTAGGGATGTGTTTTGCTATTATTTTTGCCTTGAAAATTCAAATGAGGCATTATTGATGATTTTCAAATACTAGAAGCATAATAATGGAAAGAAGAAAGTTCCAACTAACAAAAGTACAATTGACGAAAATTATCAAGTTTTGTACACCTCCACATGATCGATTCAAGTCTTTCTGCATTTTGAGAATAAAAACAAACCATGACGTTCCGGAATCCGTTCAACTGAATGAAATCAAAACAGGTTTTAATTTCTAGATAGAAAGATCTTATTTTCTCAATTCATAATTACATAGTACGTCACTACGTAGTTTCAAACACGTCAAATGGGGCGCGGCGGTGATATGTACACTGTGGACCTAACAATAGCCAGTTAGGAAGTTCATGGAGTTACGTAGGGGAATTGTTGGGGGAAAAAATGCAAAAATGGCACGAGGAAATCAAAGCTTGACTTTTACTTCTTTTCCTTCTTCTTCTCTTCTTGCTTGGTCTTCGTGTAAGACTTGAGGGAACGCTTGGCTCTACCTGCGCTCGATTCATACCTTCTCGAACTGACCGATGCTTGATTTGAGGGACCAGGAACTGGGCTCTCAGGTGGAAAATCGACAGGGGTGTAGACACCTCTTTGTGCGCCTCTTTGAGAAGAAGCAGGGGCCGGCGCGGGAGTTGATGTCGAAGATCTTCTTGTTGCTGCTGAGAGGCCTAAGGAGGATCTTGGTCTTACCCTGGCTAATGGGGCAAAGGGTGAGGATGGTCGATCTGGCAGCGTTGGGGGAGGCAAGGCGGGCGGCGGCCTCCTGGGGGGCGGCCTCGTGGGGGGCGGCAAAGCAGGTGGTTGCTGAATAGGCGGAGACTCTACGGGCGGCAGCCAAACAGGCGGAGTAAGCAGCAGCTCCTTGACAGCAGAAGCATGGGAGACAGGTGGCGGTGTAACAGGCGGCGATGTAGCAGGCGGCGGTGTAGCGGGCGACGGTGTAGCGGGCGACGGTGAAGCGGGCGGCGGTGAAGCGGGTGACGGTGTAGCGGGCGGCGATATAGCGGGCGGCGGTGTAGCTGGCGGCGGTGTAGCTGGCGGCGGGGTAGCGGGTGGCGGGGTAGCGAGGGGCGGTGTAGCGGGAGGCGGTGTAGTAGGCGGCGGTGTAGCGGGTGGCGGGGTAGCGAGTGGCGGGGTAGCGGGAGGCGGGGTAGCAGGCGGGAGTGTAGCGGGTGGCGGCTTAGTGATCGGCGGCAAAGCAGGTGGTTGCTCAACAGGAGGAGGCTCAACTGGTGAAGGCAATATGGGCGGCGGCCCAACAGGTGGAGTAAGCAATTCTTGGTTGGTAGCAACATGGGACACAGGTTCAGCTTTCATGACATTTTGGGATTGCGTAGTGTCAGTTGCGTCAGAGTCCAGCAGGTCAGATGGTTCGGAACCCGATGGTTGAGATCCGGAACATATCCATTGCAGTCGTTCTGGAAGCTTTGGTACAACATACTTTTGTAAAGGCATACAAATTGCACTGGTGATTACCAATGCAGCCCCAATGAAGCTCAAATACAATGGCACTTCTTGCATGACAACACATTGAATAGTGTAGGCAAAAATCAATTCTTGGGCACTTAAAACAGAGCAAATGGTTGGATCGATCAGTTGGTAGGATACGGTAGCCATCCAATTGGCCAACGTACTCACTGAAGAGAATGCAAGGACTTGTCCGACAAAGGTCCAATCTAGTGGTTGTCCGGTGAATATTCTTGAGTTTCTGTCAAAGCTTAGACATGCCAATGAACACAGTGTGCTTAACAAACCAGCCCAAAACATGAGGAGACAACTGTTAACATCCTTCAAGGCGTTCCTTGACACATTGATCAATCCACAAGTACATGCTGCCGCCAAGGCCATTCCTATGCCTACCCAGTAAAGATGATCTTGGTTTTGTCCAGCATCTGAAACATATTGAGAATTACAATTTTAGTCTGACTTTTTGATTGGTTCTTACCTCTGACACCTTCGATGGATGAATTGGGAAGATTGGGAAACATGAACGGAGGTCTGATGACTAAAATAACTCCAACGAGCAAGATCAAGGCAAAAAATATTTTCCATAAGCCTTGAGGAATTCTTTGAAATAAGTAGGAAAAGAGCATGGTAAAGAGAGGCCCACTGTAAATTACTGTCATTGCATCTCCTAATGGACAATACAGAATGGCCAGATAGGAAAACATCATTAGCAGTCCTGAACATATTCCCTGAAAAATAGTTTTGAAAATGTCTTGGTTTTATTTTCATTAAACGAAGGATAATTTATTGTCTTACTTGAAATATTAGGATGCAATACTTCTTGATTTTGTACTTCTGGTCTTCTGGTTCGGCAAATGTTAGAAGAATTGGAATTTTTCTTACTTTAATCAAAGCAAACAGAAAAATAGTCTGCAAAGTGGATCTGACAAATAAAGTATCTACAAAATCTAATTTGAATGTCTTGATCAATAAACCAGTGAATGCATAAACCAAGCTTGCTGTCAATGCCAATGTTCCTCCAATGATTGCCCATTTTTTTGATGACGTCGAAGGTGATGGATGTGGTGATTCAGCTTCAACTATATCTGGTACAATGATGGGTTGAGTATCAGAATTTTCTGCATCACTTTTCATTTTGGAGCTCTAAACGGACTTTGACAGAGGTGGTCAGATAACTTTTCAATAGAAACTGACTTACATAAGCGAAGCAATTGTTCAACAGGTTAAACCGGTAGGGACCGGCAAACCTGGCGGATCATAGCGCCATCTGGAGACCTAATTTTTCCACGGCCAGTCAATCTACTTTTTGCCCTCCCCTGTATCTCTCCATAAGTATGTCGAATTCCATTTTCCCATTCATTACAATGAATTTAGATCCTGTAATTGAATTTGCTATTATTTTTGGCGTGAAAATTCAAATGAGCCATTAATGGTGATTTTCCAATAACGGGAAGAAGGAAGTTCCAACTTACAAAAGTACAATTGATGACAATTTTCAAGTTGTTATCAATTGTCCATATCCTCTTAGGGTGTGGGACACTAGTTTTCAATATGACAAAAATTAGTCAAGGTATATTTTGTCCTCAAAAAGTGTTCATTCCACGTCATCGTGCATAAACACAGAGGTTGAAAATCCCTTTAAAAAGTCTCATTTCAAAACATAGCGAGCGAAGCGAGCTACGTTTAAAGCCATTTTTGGCGCGAAAATTCAAATAATGCAAAAGTAAGTTTTGGCATGAAAGTTCAGATGAGACATTTTGTGACTGTTTTCAAACACTGTGTTTATAAGCAGTGTTTTTTCAGCTATTATTTGAACGACTACAATCGACATTATTCAAGGATAACTGTTATGATGAACATTCCTGGGTAATAACAGTATTATGTATTTTTGACCCCAAAAATCTTTTTTTCTAAGGGGGCAACATATACACTCACGCATTTTTCATAGGAAGTCCAACAGTCCAACATGACTCAAGTTTTGGGATGCCTTGCGCTTCAAAGCTATACGCGCGTGCGCTTTTGCTATGATGACTGTTGCTATTTCACTACCCCTGAGTTGAGATAATCATAATAGTCTTGTTTCATATTTCATCTACGAAGCACAAGCTAGCCAATTTTTGTTTTGGAGTGGCTTTTTAAAAAGAAAAATGAGTCAGAGTTATACGATTCAAATCACTTATAGTAGTAGTACTACAACAACAAACGCTGCTGCTTCTAAAAATAAGCCAATGAAGTGTCAAGGTCAAGGTAAGTCAGTATCATAAATTGAACATGTCCTTGTTCGGGATTTTTTGTTTTGACTACTCAAAAAGGTGGAAAATTGATACAAAATGTCTAATTTTAATTTGTAACATTTACCAAAAAAATGGATAGATGGCGCTTGAAAAGCAATTTTAATTTTTTCTAAAATCTTTGTAATAATTCAAATCTCTAAAATTATGCCGAAATTCAACTCGAATTCATGTATTCAACTCGCTTCGCTCGTTATAAACCAATTTTTTCGTTGAATTTTGCCTTTAAAAAATATTTCATTTCGTCCAAAAAAATTTCACACGTTTTCGGTCCCTTACATACAACAAATAACTCAAATACAAATTATTTTATTTTTTCAGTTCAACCGATAAATCTACCCTCCAAGACACTTTCATCACCACCAGAAAAGTCACCAAAAACCAAATCCATTTTAAAACCCCAACAATTTCAAGACCAGGACTTTTCCAAGCACAATCGGCGTGTCCGCTTATTTTTAGAATCCGAACAAACGCTTCTCTGAAGAAAAATATATTTCAACAATCATTCCGATGTTCTTTTTTGAGCTGCACAATTTCTTGTTGGGATTTTTGGTACTCTTGCAATAATTCTTCATACTTGAATATCCTTTGCATGTGTCCCAAGGATTTCCCGCTTAAATAATGCCACAAAATGTCCGTTTCTTTAAGGTCCGTAAATCGCACAGCTTGAGGATGAAATCCATCGCAATGAAATCTGGAAATGACACAATTTTCCGCGGCAAAACCCGTCAAAAAGACATCTTCTAAGTGGAAGAATGGCAAATGTAAAGCATTTTCGTAAAGACACTGGGCAGCCGGACGGGTTGTGACGTAGCCTGACCCGCTTATTATGACGGGGTAGCGGGACCCATTAAAGAGGTACTTGGGTACCCACCATTTACCCGTAATTTTGCTCTGCTTTTTACTTCGACTTTTTGGCACTCGTATTGGTGTTGGCGGTTTTTTGCGGGTACCAAACCTGAAATTTTGAATTTGATTAAACTTGAGGAGCGGACGAGGCCCGAAGGGTCGAGGGAGCAAAATATTTTTGCCTGAAATCTGTAAAATGTGTGTGATGTGGGTGTGGGTGTGGGTTTGATGTGGATGTGGCTGGGTGTACCAAGGTTGAGGGGAGTAAAGGGGTGTGGGTGTGTTAAGGGCGTGGGGTGTGGGGGTGTAAGGGTAACATACCTGTGTCCCACTAAAAACATTGGCGATCTTGTCAATTTCTTATCTTCTAATAACCTCACTAATTGGGGTACATTTAGGTACACATCATTGTCCACTTTCATGAGATAGTAAGGCACTGTATCCGCATCAAAATTGGATGTATTGAGAAAGAACTTGAGGGTGAACACACTTTTTAGCGTCAAATTATTGTAATGATCCACCATATCCGCTTGTAAAATATCATCGAATTTGGCCGATTCTTCTAAAAGTCGACTTTTTAGTGTAAAATTACCAAAACCATTTTGGTTACCCACTAAAAATATCACTGATACATTTTGTATCTTGTTGTCTTTGATTGGATTTTGCCTGTATTTGACAAAATCATGTATCCAAGTTTCTCGGACACTTTGGCGTTGATGGAAAGCTTCCAGAGCGGAGTGAACGACGATTAAAAGTTGACAGCCTTTGAATTTGGCCTTTGAAGGCCGGATGGAAAATGTATCTTGGTCGGGATGAATGTAATGGGGCATGTATCGGTCTTTATCTGGTGGCCAACCTTCAACTATAACAGATGAGATCAGTATTAGTACTTCAAAAATAACCACCAGAGGGCATCCCAAATTAAATTGGGAGAAGCCACCTAGCGGCAAAACTTGGAAATATTTACCTATTGGTCCCTTGTACTTTATAGGTGAATCATAAGTAATATTGACTTTTTTGCCAATTTTGACCTTTTTGAGACTTGTGGTGAAATCTTCTTTAACCAAACTTGGTCCTTCTTCAGTAGTGGTGGTTGTGGTTGTAACCATTGGTTTTTTGACTTCTTTTTCAGTCTTTTTCCAAATCTTATTTTCCACTGGTTTTATGGTAGTTTCAACTTTGTCTTCTATGGTTGTTGTTATGGTTTTGGTAGTCTCATTGAATAGAGATTCATTTTGGTTGTTGGACACCTTGGTAGTGTCGTTTTCCAGTAAAACCAATGGTTGTTCACGGTCGATAGCTTGCAAAAGTTCTTGTTGCTTATGGTCCAAAGGCCTTATAAAGGTCACTAATCCCATGAGGCCGACAAAAGTGATGACCACCAGCCAGTAAAAGAATTGGAAACTTTTCAGTCGTACCATACTTGTGCCTTGTCCTCTTGTTAGGCATCCTTGTCTATGATAGATGACGTTTATAAGTGTTTCATTCAGCTTAGGGATTTCCTTTCTTATCTATCCAAGTCGTACGTACTACGTGGCCAAGATAAAAGATAAAATTGAGGACATTTTTGGGTGATTCAAAAGAGACAAAAATTGCAATAAAAAATCTACGATAATTTTGGCGTGAAAATTGTTACATTTTTCGCCCGAAAAATGAAATAAACGATGATTTTGGCAGATTTTTTTATCGCTTCAAAAAAAGTTGATCACTTCCCCTCCCAAAAAAAATCCATGATTTTTTATTTTTTCAAAAAAGTTGTTCACTTCCTGTATGATTATTTTGGCGCGAAAAATGTTATATTTTGCCCCCAAAAAAGATATCAAAATAGTTGTAGCTCGCTTCGCTCGCATTGTTGACGGTAATTTGATAATTGATAATCATATGTGTAAAAGGGGTGAAGTTTCCAGAGGGCGTAGTAACTCAAGCTTTTGTTAACGCCCTCTAACCTGACTTACTTTAATCCACTAAAATACCGTCGTCCACATAATTTTCGATGAAATACACTGAAGTACTTGCTCATCCTAACTACCAAATAAAACGCAAGTGTGCAATACTACACAGTGTACAAAAATCCCTCAAAAAAGTCTCATTTTTACAACATTGCGAGCGAAGCGAGCTAAGATTATGACCAAATTTGAATTTGAATTTTCGCGCCAAAAATCAAAGTTCGAATCTGCAATTGCAATTTTGACCATTTCTGGCGCGAAAATTCAAATGTATTTGAAGAATAAAAACAAAGAAAAGAAATATTCCAATGAGACAATTTTGGTAATTTTTCAAATTCTTACCTTTTCATCAATGAAGCTTCGTTTTTTTGCTTTGCCGATTGCTCCCGTCTTCAATATGGAGTGACATTGGCCTTTTTATGTGTACAAACATGCTAAAGCAGGTGTCATGCTATCTATGTATCAATTTCGATCAAGCTTTTACTTTTTTAGACAAGCTACTTTGCAGTAATACATGTTGTTTGATTGTTGGGGAAATAATGACGACGACGACGACGGCTTTTTATCACAGACATGAAATACTCTGGAGGCAGGCGGAGTTCAAATACGACTACTGAAAATGACGGAGAAGAGGCGAGGTGTTTTTGGAGAACGTAGCAGCAGCTCTCCTCGCGGCCTTTAACGGAAAATGAGAGAGAGGTGCCATACCTGTGCAAAGGGATCTTTGTGTATACAAGATGAATCAAATGCACTACGAGTAATTCACTAGTCTACCCCGGATTTATTCTTAGATTAAACTTTTGTGGGTCTTGAACTTTATGTTTTGACCAACGCAGGTTCGAATCACACCAGAACCACAAATATTTTTGTCCTTTTTAGTCCTTTCTAATCAGTTTTTCTGACATTTTCTAAGATTGATTCGAAAGGTTTAAAATCAAATTCAGAATTTTCCGACCCAGCCAAGTAATTTACCCGTAGTGAATTGTTACAATTTTTCTGACTTTAAAACGTGATTTAAATGACCAAGTAACTCGCTTAGCTCGCTAGCCGCTCCTACCCCTTGAAGAAGTATGGTTATGTCATGAAATACATTGAATAAATGTACATGAAAATCCGTAGGGCATAAAGTTCTATTTTTGTTGTATACATGTATTCTACAAAATAAATGTGAAGGTAGAAGTCAAGTTAAGATTAATATTTGATTTTCTCCATTCCTGACCTCACCTTGCAGCTATGACGACTACTGACGACACAAAAGCCACCACAAAACACTTTGCAACTTCTTTTTGTCACAAAAGTAGCGAAAAAAATGCATGTAGTAGACAGAAGAAGCATTGTTGCAAGGTTCTATTTGAAAGAGAAAGGGGAAATTTTTTGGAAAATGTTTGATCAATTTTTCTTCTTTTCGTGTCTCGTCTATCGTCAAAATTTGCCTTCGGGATCTGTAACTAAAATGCAGAATTGATTTTTAAGCGCGAGCATCATCATTTCGCGATTCAATGTATTTTTTTTCTCATTTTATCTTGTTCATTTTGTCGATATTTTCCCAATTTTGTTCATATTTTCCTTTTTTTTTCATTGTTCTGCAGTAATATTTTGGGTGATTTTGTTAACTGTTAATCTTTTTTAAACTACATAATATACAAAGAACAAAAGTAATTAATGTGTTGCATGAAAAGTTTGTTCATTTGTACACTCTTCAATCATAATAATACAATGTCAAGAAGTGCATTAAATAAGACATGAAGATCACAGTATTTTGAAAGTCCAATTATTGTCCAAAAACTCATAAATGTACCAAATCCCAACGTGAGCAATTTCCGGAAAAAAGGCTGTGGGTTCACATCCCAAATGTGACTTGTGAGCAAAATGTTGTGGATTCAAATCCTAATGTGAGCATTTTTTGGCAAAAATTACAGATTTTGTCTCATAAATGACAAAAAAAAGTGGCATAATGAATTTTTGGACAACTTCTGGATTTTTGTGAATAGTGTGAAGATGATAGGTCTGAGTGATTCGTTTCCGCCGGTAAATGCAATATTTAGGCTGAAGCTGTCATCGTTGCTGCTGCCATTTTGATTTGCTGATGATTGGCAACAATTTCCTCAACTACGGAAGGTTCAGCTAAAGTGCTAATGTCTCCCAAATCCTCGGGTTGGTCAGCCGCAACTTTTCGCAAAATTCTCCGCATGATTTTTCCACTGCGTGTTTTTGGCAATCCTGAGCAAATTTGTAACTTTTCTGGGACGGCAAAGCCTGAAATATTTGTTTTCACTGATTGCTTCAGTTCCTTGATTAACCTTTCGTTTTCTTCGTTAGATAAACTCTGTCCAATTTCTTTCAACACGATGTAGGCGTAGACTCCTTCGCCTTTCACTTGATGCGGGAATCCGACAACTGCGGCTTCAGCTACTAACGTATGCTCCGTCTGAAAAAGAGACTGAGAATTAGTGCTGAGAAATTGAGAATTACTGCTGAGAAACGGATAATTACTGCTGAGAAACTGAGAATTGACTATGAGAGACTAAAAATTGATACTGAGAAACTGAGGATTAT
>LT727960.1:136993-155724 GCA_900157175.1 Oithona nana
TTTACGAGATGTAGTAAAAAATCGGAGCCTTTTGTGAGTTGCGGGAGTAAGACAATAATGCTGAAAAGGACATTTTGCGATTACGTCAAGGTGCAGGAGTGTAATCGGGTAAGTGAACACTACATTAAGAGAGACAATAAAATGAAAAAAAAAAGAAAAAAAAGAAAAGAAACCAAAATAGGAACAATTAATCCAAAAATATTTTAAACATGTTCTAAAATTCGAAAAAGGAAAAAAATTCCAAAAACAAAAAGAGAAAAATTAAAAAAAGAAATTAGAAAAAAAAGAAGAAGAAAAAAAAAAGGTGAAAAGTTTGAAAATCTAAGAATTTTGAAAATCTAAAATTTTTTAAAATCTAAGAAAAATTTAAGAATTGAAAATCTAAGAAAATTTAAGAATTTTAAAAATCTAAGAAAAATCTAAGAATTTTGAAAATTAAAAAAAAAATTGCACAACTCTGTTTTTCACTCAAAAAACCCAAAACATCCAAGAAAATTCAACTATAAAATTTTTTTATGCTTATTATTGCACTAATTATTGACAAATTATGAAGTAGGCATCAACACAGGTCCCCTCAGCCTCAAAGCCTGATGTTGCAATTGTCTCAATCGAAAATTGTCCGAAAACCTCTGATGCCAAGCAACAGCCTGCTGGCTCGGCATCAAATCAAACTTTTTAGACAATCGCTCAGCCATTCGACCTCGACCCTGTCTCAAAAGCAGTTGCCTCAAATTCCCAAGTCCTTTCTGTTCTGAGGTCGTTGCTGAGGTCTGCAAATCACTTCGACGTGGAGCACGTCGACCACTAATTAATAAATTTGCCACTTGTTCAATTTCATCTCGGACTGCGTCTTTTTTAGACTCCAAATTGGCCATTTGAACTTGATGTTGTTGAATTAATAATTGACGTTGAAGTTTGGCCATTTCTTTGATATGTTCAACCATGAGTTCATCGTGCACTGATGAGTTGTCATTTTGTTCAACTTTGGTGGTTATGGTAGTGGTTTTGGGTGGTTCTGGAGTGGTTTTGAGCATTGCTTGGTGCATTTCTTCCATGACTTGATTTTGATGCACAGCGATTTTTTCTAGGTTTTGTAGACGGTTTTCCGTGTCATCTTTTAATAAATAAATGATTGATTTCATGTCTTTAGATTGAGGAAAATAACGAAGATTATTGCATCAAAATTGTGGAAGTCAAGCATGACACTTGATCAAGTATTTGAAATGCAAATTGTGTATGACAAATGAATGCCGTCAAAGATGATTCAATCAAAGCCTTGAATTTGAATTTTGGCGCCAAAAATTTCAAAGTCGCAAACTTCGAATTTTGAAGAAAAAAAATAATTGTCAAATTGAAATGAGTTTTGCACTGCTTTTAGAATGTAAACAAACTTTCACGATTTCTTTCGCCATTTTTGTCATTTAGAGAATTTTTGTATTTTTCGAATTTTTGATAAATTCGCCAATTTTTAGAAAGTCGCAAAATTGGAATTTTGAAGAAAAAAAAATCGTCAAATTGAAGGGAGTTTTGCACTGCTTAGAAGCTAGAATGTAAACAAACTTTCACGAATTTTTTTTCAAAATTCTAATTTTGCGATTTTGGGCCCCAAAATTCAAATTCAAGGCTTTGATATTTTTTGCCGTTTTGGTCATTTAAAGATTTTTTGTCATTTTACGAATTTTTGATTTTGTTAATATTCTTTAGCATGAAATCAATCAATCACCTTTATCACTATCCATATGTTGCACAGCAGTCACCAAATCTTCAAGAACCTCCAATTGTCTATGACTAGCATCTTCCAGCATTGTCAATCGTTCAGCAGTGAAATCTTCATCAGGATCAGAGATCTCCACCGAATATTTCAATTCTTTCAAAGCTTCATTTTGCCTCTGCAACACTTCTTCCATATGAGATCCCAAAGTATCTTCAGTGGAACTTTCATCAGTTTTTCTGTGCATTGCATCCATTAAATTTCCCAACATCAAACTTTGTCTTTCTGAAGCTCGGATCAAGGCTTCTTTTCGTTTCAAATTATTGATTGTAATCTTGACTTGTTCGGTTGGACGGATGATTTCAATGTTGTCATTGGACAAGGATCCTTGTCTATTTGAAAATCCAATTTCTTGATCACCCAAAGACAACTTGAAATCATTGGCATTGTCACTCTTGTGCGGGATGATCACAATTTGAGGGTAGGGAGCTTCATTGATCACACGGATGTTGGTGTTCAAAGGTTCACTTTTGGGTCCTGAATTTCTTGGGATTTCGGGGATTTTTTCGCGTAAAAGTGTAGGTGAGGATTTTGGTCTTTTTGTCACAGCTTCGATTTCTTTGCCTCGATTTCCCAAATGTTGCCTGATTAATTCGTTGATTTCTTTAGCTGTAATTCGTGTATTTTCTTGAGATTTTGTCGTGGATTCTAGAGATTCTTCTTCGTATTCTTCTCCACCTTTGATTTATTAAGGCATGAGCATTAATTAACATTTTTGGCGCGAAAATTCAAATTGTTAAAAACTTGTGAAAACGTAGTAGTTTTGTCCTATTTGACACTTGACAACTTCAATTTGACGTAAAAAAAATACTAGATTTTCTCAAGCTTATTTTTGGCGCGAAAATTCAAATTGTCTTTGGTTAAAAAACTCGTGAAATCGAAGTGCACTTGCCCTTTTTGATTGTTGACAACTTCAATTTGACGAAAAAAAATCAGATTAAGAAAGCTTAATTTTAGCGCGAAAATTCAAATATTTTTTGTGTGCTAATGCAAATTGAAAATCCTTTTTAATGCTCATGCCGTAATCATGACCTTGATCGTCATAGTCATCCTCGTCATAGTTGAGAAAAGGTATTTCGCCTTGCTCCTGACTTTGCCGATATTTGTGTGCCTCTTCAGACAAATCAGGTGGCGTTAACGGACTTGGCGTCACGCTAATTTGGCTTCCTGAAGGTCTGGCAGTCCCCCGGAAAATGTTCATAAAACCGCCTTTCTGGCCAGGTAGGCCAGGGGGTCCCGGGGGTCCTCGAGGACCATCGTTGCCATCCATGCCTTTGGGTCCCTGGGGACCTATGGGACCCCTGGGTCCCGGAGGTCCCGGAAGACCTTGTCTTCCTCGTTGCACCGGAAAAGTCGGTGTGGTAGGTGCAATGGGTCCAAAAGGACCCCCAAAGTCCCCAAAAGTTGGGTTAGTTGGGTTAGGTCCCCCCAGAAATGGAACCAAATCTTCGAATGGATTTGCGGTTGGATTGACTTCTCGCATTCGATTCAATAATTGGGCTGCGTTTTCAAAGTCCCAATTACCTCCATCTGGAGGTTTGAAATCTGACGCTTTTAATGCGTCAATCAGTGAAGGTAAAGCGTCAGAATGAATGGTATCTGGCAGCGCTGAAGGGATGGGCAAAATATTTTCTTGCGAGTTTAATTCTTGAGATTTTTTGTGGTCTTCCAATTCGGTGACAATTTCTTGGAGCAATTCTGACTTTTCTTCCAATGAATCCATCAATTCTGCTTCCCTGACAGACATAAATCCTTTTGAGTGGATTCGATCCTCGTGTTTATCAATCATTTCTTTCACGTGATTTTTCAATGCTTTGATGTTGTCCACGTCAATGTCATCAATCGGATCTTTCTTTTCAGGGTTAGTTTTTTTCAATTCTTGAAGCATAACATCATGCACTAAAGATTGCAATTCATGCATTTCTTGGAAGACTAACGCTTCTTCTTCCTTTTCCTTTTTGGTCAATTTGGTCTCTGGTCTCAATGTGACTCCAGACCAGGGCTTTTTGGGCCTACGCTGAACAAATTTGGGATCCACATGATCCAAAATCCGCTGTAATTCTGTGGTTCGTAAAGTGACAAGTTTTGGTTTTTGGCTGGAATTTTCAATAAAATCCCATGGTTTTTGAGGTTTCAAGTCTTCTGAAGAGTCTAAATGGTCGAATAATTCTTGCAATTCAGTGGTTCGTATAGTCACTTTTTCCGGTAAGGGTTGTTCTAAAGCTAAACTGGTGATGATTTCAGACAAGTCATCAGTTTGCTCAAGACTAAAATCATCATCTTCGGTTTCCCTTAAACTGTTCAAAACCAAGGCTTGCAAGTCCGTTTGGGATGGTTCTTGAGGTGGCAAATCTGGTCTTCTTTGGATTTTCCATTGGTTATTTGGAGTTTTAAATTCCGAAGGATCAATGCCCTTGAGTAGTCTTTGCAAAGCATTTTCACGGATCTTGAAATGTTGGACAATTTCGTCACGAGTCATGGCTTCCAAAGGCACCGAAGACTCTTTCAATCTTAACTTTTCAAACTTTGGTTTTCCTTGGTTTCTTTGGATGGTTGGTACTGCAGTCACAACACTAAAGTCATCAAAACTGGGAGGTGTGGAGTCGATCAAGACACCTGAAAGCACTTGTGGACTTGGCCGAAAATCGTCTGGATTTAGGTTAGGATTAGGTGTGCTGACAGCGGAATTTTGGGTACCATTAAAGTACCAAGGTGCAGGTGTAAATGGTTGGAAACCAAATGGTAAAGATGCAGGTTGTTGAGGTTGCTGAGGTCCTTGAGGACCTTGAGGCTGAGGCAAATTACGTTGGGGCAATCGATCTTGAGGTTGCACTGGAGGTGTACCGACAAAAGGCTGCAATGCAGGTGGCGTAAAGAGGCCACTAGACTGCGTTACAGGCACCGCAGGTGCAGGTGTTGGTTGGTTTAAGAATGGATTTGAGACTGGTTGTCTATTTTGCAAAAATGGATTATTATGGGTTAGGGATTGAGGAGGCTGAGGGGGACCTACTGGTGACAAAGGTTGGACTTTGGCACCGTTAAAAAACTGCTCTTGTTGATTGACCGTTAATTGTGCTAATTGAGCTTGAGTAGGTGCAGAAGGTAAAGAATTAGAGGTAATTTCAGCAGGAAAGGAAACATGGGAAGGAGAACCAACAGGAATGATGTCTTTACGTAATCGAAGGTTATTTATCGGGTTGTAATTGCTAAGCCTAGTTTGGTAGGTGCCTAGAGGTGTGGTAGGTGTTGTGGCACCTGCACCACTACCGTAGACGCTAAGCTCGGGAAAGGCTGTCCCCGTAGCACCGGCACCGTAGGTGGACAATGAAGGTGCTGATGCACCTGCATAATTTGACACCGCAGGTGCACTGACAGGTGTCAAATTAGGAACGGCGGCATTGTAATTTGTGACGGCAGGTGCGATGGCAGCGGAATTTCCGTAGGTGGACAAGGCGGGTTGGAAGGTGTTGACAGGTGCGGCAGCACCGTAGGTTGGTAACGCAGGTGCGGCGTTATTGGGCACTGCTGCGTTATAGGTGGAGACTGCAGGTGCAAATTCGTTATTGGCGGCATTGTAAGTTGAGATGGCAGGTGTAGCTGCACCTATGTAGTTGGACACAGGTGCCGCCGCTACGTTATTATTCACTGAATTGTAGTTCGGTCTTTGATCGTTGTTATAACTCGGTCGGTTATTGTTGTTGGTATTAGAGTAGCTCGGTCGGTTATTGTTGTTGGTGTTAGTGTAGCTTGGCCGGTTATTTGACCCGGCAGCTTTAGCTTTGTCATCAATGGGCGAATTGACCGGGTAAAAGGCCAAATCCGGGATTTTTCCATTATCATCCACGTGAATTTGCACAATAGGGTGAGACTCGGGTGGGCGAATCACTAAACCTCCCGGACCGCGCATTTCACCACCCGGTAAAATACAAGGTTCCCAAGGTCCGGGACCGGTATTCAAATCACCACAGATCGGGAAAGTATTGCTAGTTTTTCCAATTACTCCAGGTCCATGACTAGCCGAATTAGCCAATCCCGGATTTCTGTATCCGGTATTAGGTCGTGGTCTACGATTTCCCGGTTTCCGGTTTTTGTTACCACCCTTGAGTCCACCAAGTCCGCCGAGTCCACCAAGTCCACCGCTGCTACCCTTATTTTTGTTTTTATTAAACCGTTTCCTTAGATTTCCGATAATGTCCAGCCCGCCTTTATTTTTTCCCCGGTTTTTTCCACCGCCTAATCCACCTAACGCACCTTTACCGCCCTTACCGCCCCTTAAACTGGGCATACGTAACCCTCTTTTTAAGTTGGCTTTATACTGCTGAACGTCAATAGATCGGTCATTGGTGTCAATCTCTTGATTGTCTTTTTCAAAGGCCAATTTCAAAAGTTCGGCCACAAGTTCGTCTTGGTCAATCTCAGGATTTGTAAATTGGTCAAGGTAAAATTGGTCAACAGGGTTAAGGAAATCAGAAGAATCAATAGAACGCATTCGGAACTGACCTTGAGCAGACCTTTTGGTTCTTTTCTTCAAGGGGGCAAAAGGGCTATGAGGGATACCACGAAGGTGAGGGTGGGGAGCTTTGACCAAGATGTGGGCAGCGCCAGGTATGGAAGGCACACGATTCTTCAGAGCGATGGTTTCGGCATGATGGGGAACGTAATCCTCGTAGGGCAAGTAGTGCAAGGAGTAACTATTGTGCTTAGGGTAATCATAATGTTGAGGCATCTCCTTGTACCCGGGATGGGGGACTGGTACCACAGGAGGGTGGGCGTATTTAGTAGCTACCCCGAATACCTCTTCTAGGCTACCCCCTTTGTGTTTAGGTGGCAAGTAGTGCTTTTGGGGGTCATGGTACATGGGCTCTTTGTGAGCGATGGGTACCACTGGTACCACGGGTATATGTTTGGGTGCCGGGTGGTATTTGGGCTCTGGTTTGTGGTAGGCCATTGGTTCGTGGTATTTGTCCTTGTGTCCGTGGAATGGTAGCATATGAGCGTACTTATTCATGTAGTAACCTTGCATGGGTAATCCAAATACCATCTCCATACTGAAGGGATGTCCATGAAAATCCGGCGTTTGGTATCCAAGCTGAGGGTTTTGATGATGATGCGCTGCTACTACCGGCTCCTTATAGGCAGGTTCGGGTTTAGGGTGGTAAACCGGTGTGGGAGGTGCATGGTATTCTGGTTCTGGATGGTAAGCAGGTGTAGGAGACACAGGTGCGTGGTATTCAGGCTCAGGATGGTATTCTGGTTCAGGGTGGTATGCAGGTGTTACAGGTGCATGATATTCAGGCTCTGGATGGTATGCAGGTGTCACCACAGGTGCATGATATTCGGGCTCAGGATGGTAAGCAGGTGTTACAGGTGCATGATATTCGGGCTCTGGATGGTAAGCAGGTGTCACAGGTGCATGATATTCGGGCTCAGGATGGTAAGCAGGTGTCACAGGTGCATGGTATTCGGGCTCTGGATGATAAGCTGGAGTGGGAGGTGCATGATACTCTGGCTCAGGTGGAGCATGGTATTCAGGCTCAGGATGATAATCAGGTGCAACAGGTGTTTTATATGCGCCAATACCAAAGAGTTCTTCAAGGGTACCCCCACCATGTTTGGGTGGCGGGTATCCTTTGAAAGCTGATTTTAAAGCAGCATGAGTTTTTGGGTGCGGAGTATGATGCGCATGGTGGGCCGGTGCGTGATGCACCGGTTCATGATGTGGTACCGGTGCATGGTGCACCGGTTCATGATGTGGCACCGGTGTACCGTGATGCACCGGTTCATGATGAATTTGAGCATGATGCACCGGTTGATGTGGTTCAGGATGATGGTGCGCATGGTGCACCTGATGGTGCTCTTTATGCACCTGTGTGTGATGACCTGTTAGTAAAGCAAAACCAAAATTAGACCAAAATCACCAAATCGGCATCACAGTGTGTTTTCCCCAGACTCATTCTTAGAGCATGGATTTCAGGAGAAAAAATCTCAAAGTCAGAACTCGATACAACATTTTGAATTTTCCCGCACTTTTTTTAACCACTGGCNGTGCGGGAAAATTCAAAATATTGTATCGAGTTCTGACTTTGAGATTTTTTCTCCTGAAATGCATACTCTAGTTCCAAATGTGTCTTTCAAGCAATTTGTTGTATTTGTTTTCTTTCAAAAAAGAGTCATGCAAAAAACACTCTGTGTATTCATGCTAATGTATTTGTATGTATTTGTGTTTACCTTGTGTTTGGGTGCCATGTGATATATGATGGTCTTTAGTTTGAATAGAAACATGATGCCCACTTTGATGAGGCATGTGAGGATGGTGATGAGTAGCATGATGCATTGGTTGCATATGAGGAGCATGTTCAAGATGGTGAGAAGGGGGATGCACAGGTTGCACAGGTTGTGCCGGTAGTGGCACCGCATCATGTACCGGAAGGCCAGCATCTTCAGCGATGAGGAGTTGACGTTGAAACATTTGAGCAATGATTGCAGGATCAATACCCGCAAATCTTTGGGCTGAGGCCGCTGCTTGGAGGTCATTCAGCCTCGACCGTTTCACACGAGATTTTCTGTCTTTATCAAATTGAAAATCCTTCTCGAAATTCTGCTTGAACGACATGGGTTTCGAACCGAAACCCAAAGCAGCTCTGGATGGACTTGTGTTTTCTTTTGGAGGTACGACCTCACTATCGAGGTCATAAAGGCCGAAAAAACTTGTGAAACCTCTGTTTTCTAATTCGACCTCGTTGTCTTTCTCGTCTTCTGTTGTTTTAGTTTCAATTTCAATTTCTTCATCTTCTGACAAAAGCTGTTTTTCGGCCTTTACTATGGCTTGTTGGCCGATGAGGTCACTGAATTGTGAAGGCTCCTCTTGGGCGTACGTGAAGGCCAAAAGGCCACAAAATAAAATAGTCAATAGTTTCTGGAAAAATAAAAGGAAAATATTATCAGGAAGTAGGAAGAAAATTCAAAATTGAATTTTTTGAATATTATTTTGGCAATGCGCGCAATTTTGCAACAATATTTGACACTTATCAAAAAGATGATGCAGATCAAATCAAAATTCAAGAATTTTCAATGCCACTTTGCAATTGTGCAGAACGAGAAATTGTTGAAAAAAAATACTCAAAATAATTGCAATTCTTTTTTAAATGTAAAAATCCGCTAATGTGGTCTTGTCCAGAATGCTAAAAATTGTAATTTACAACTTTCTATGCGCGCTATTGAATTCATAAAAATTTTGTGCAATTTCTACACATAAATACTACGTCGACCTTTTCTTAAATGGTGCATAGAGAATATAACCATTCCAACCATTAAAGTGTGGTGGTTTTCGGATAAAAAAGAAAACCACTTTGAGACCATTTTACTTTTTATTGCCTTGTAGAACAGAATAAAAATTGTAAATACCATTTTACAAAAATCACGCAATTTTTTCCATTAAATTGCAAGAGATAATTTTGGCGCCAAAATTTTACGCGTTTTATTGTAATTTTACACCGTTTTTTCAAAATTCTTATATTTTCAGGATTCTTGGGTTTTCAAGATTCTTAGTTTTCAAAAAATTTCCGTTGAAAAACTGTATTTTTCTGACCATGAAAGTGTGGATCAAAGAACACATGGCGAATACGCCATCAGCAGAATCGCAGTTGCAATTTAGTCTTTCTTCTTGACTTTGCCAAGGTGACAACTTTTATGTGAGATGCTTTACTTTTAGTACAAAATTGCAATTTTACACAATTAAGTAAATGATATCCTCCTTGAAATCTTCAAAAGGCGTTGAAATCTCTTGTTTTAGGACTGAATTTATGATTTTTTCCTTAAAGAATTCATCATCAATCCATTGTTTGAAAAAAAGAAGAGAAGGACGATTTTGTGGTCAAAAACTCTGCATGAGTGTCTAAATTTTTTTTTTACTACGGAGTTTTTACGAAACACCTTTTTGCACAACAATAGAAGTATTTTTTACGCTAGAATGACCCTTGAAAAGAAATGTGAGGTTTTGATTCATTTCTACAGATTGATGATCTGTATTTTTGATTGATTTTTGTTTGAATTTTTGAGTATGACAAAACGTGGAATTTTTTTTTCAAGTAAATTTTTTTTTGTCAAAATTGCAGTTAAGCGTAAAAATGCATTAGGAAGAACTGCAAGAATTTGTATTTGATTTTTTAACAATTTTGGCATTTATACATGCATCAACCATTTAAAAAAAAGTAGGAAACCACAAGAAACCACCGAGAATTTAGTTGTACTAAGTAGCAAAATCATTAACAAAATTTTCAGGAGTGAAAATAAAAATTGCTTGAAGCAAAGATTTTTTTCTTTGTCATTGTATACTTGAAATGGTGATGGATGATCAAAAATTGACAAAGTACAATAGAGCAAAGTAAGGAAAGTAGATTCTTTATTGAGCAAGTCCGGATGGTATTTCTAAGCTGTGAAAAATGAGTCTTTGTAAAAGTTACTTAGTGGTTAGAGGAAAGTTTGAGAAAACAGGATGTGCTAATGACGGTTTTATAAAAATGTTGTCATCTTGGGTATTTTCTGGAGCACTATAAAAATTCCTCCAAAAAGTTCTAGGTAAGAATCTTGAAAATATAAGAATTTTGAAAATATTTCTTTCGATTATTTTCCCTACTTTCATTCACAGTCATTTAACATTTGCGTCAGACACTTTACTCGAGTTTATTGACTAAGTTTTTTTTGCCTAGCAAAATCACGTGAAATCCAAAGTTGAAAGTCGCTTTAGCATTGCAATCTAAACCATCTGCTTGAACCATTACTTTAACAATAAGAGTGACACTATCGAAAAATTCTTACCATATTTTTTTTCAGAAATAAATAATGCCTCTTGAAATAAATAAATTATCGTAGCACTTGTAGTGTTTTCAAAACTGTTGATACATGGCACAAATCACAAGTTAAACTCTTTTGATAATTTTTCAAATTCACTACATGTTCTTCCTGAGATGAGTTCAAGTCAACTGAAATACTTTGTCCACTCAGGCAACATTTTTGAGGCCAAAAAAGTCAAATTTGCTACCAACTGCAAATGTCTCTGAGGAGCCCCGATAGGCGACGATAGTGATCGTGACGCGACTGACGCACTAAAATGACCCTCGTCGTGTCTATGCCTTGACGCACTGTAGTAGCAAACGTACGCCTCCGTAAGCGTCATAATCGGAAAACTGCAGAGAATTCCAAGCGACTCGAATTCCGAGGTTTTTTTAAGCAGCAGGGGGTGTTAATTTTTTTGAGATCTTAGCATTGCTCAATACACTGAAATTACGAGGAGAAAACAAATATATTTTTCTTGAAAAAATTGGGTTTCACAATCCTCAAAAAAATCTTATTTGAATCTGCAAACTAAAAACTTGAAATATTTGCATTTTCGCGCCAAAAATGCCAAAATTGTACTCATTGTAATTATAGGTTTCAAAATTACTTTTTGGAGTAAATTGCCTATTTTTACGCCCCTCTCAAAATTAACGCCCAACACCATGCCTAATTAACGCTCCCCCTCAGAGTAAAAAAAGGCCTGGGCGTTAAATAGGCAATCTACGGTTTTGAAATTTTTGCGCCAAAAATAATGCAAAATGAGACTTTTGCAGTGAATTGCAAAAGGAAGACATTTGTCACAAAGTGAAAATCTAATTTTTTTTTGTTGTGATGATGAGCCTCCTCTCTAATTAGATTTCCTGTAGTTTGCATGCCAAGGAGCTTTTATTTCACACATGTCCTCAGAGCTGATGTCCTCCTCCTTCTTCGGTGCCAAGCTACTTTCGTCATTAAAACATTTTACATCTGTCTTGCCTCCTCCGCTACTTCTCCAGTTATATTCATAAGGCTAAAAATTATGTGTTCAACCACAACTGGAAAAACGCTGGAGCTGCTGGTCGATGATCCTCGAGCTGTGATTATTGAAATTCAGTGCAACATTCTCACTTCTGCTCCTCTGTGGTAATTGCTGATCATTTATTAAAAACTTTCAAGGCAAGATTGAATTCAATTCATGCAGAAAAATCATTAGATATTATCCAAACAAAAATTCATAGAAATCTCAAGTTTTTTTGAAGAAGAAGAAAACTGTCAGAAATAATTGAAAGTCATTTGTTAGTGGTTTTTTTCAAACCAGTTAATTGTCCTCTAAGCAGTTGAAATGATGAATTTAAGAGTTGATTTATTTTCTTATTTTAGCATATGGTACACCATCAGTTTGTTCAACACTAACACAGTGTTTGAAATTGCACATTGTGGTAGAATTTCAGGTTTATTTTTGGCACGAAAATCCACATCTAATTCTTGAAAATTAACTGAGAACATTTTAAAATCAGACCAGTTTGGGTGATATTCACACACTGTGGACAACTGGAAAAGTAGTGTGATGATTATAGTGTTTCATGGTTTGAAAAGTTGCATTGGTCCAAGACAATCTTGTTTCATTTTCACTCTTCTTTTGGTTACAAAGGTGTCATATTGCAATGTTGCTTGCTGCAGTACACACTTTCCATTGAAAATCTTCCGCCAAAATAGACCATAAAAAAGATGGTTTGTTTGTTTTCCATGCATGATTGATCAAAATGGACCTTTTTTGGTCGTTTGTCAAAGGAGTTGATTCCTTATGGGATGTAAATCACTACCGTATGAATAGTCTATTGGTATTTCATAAACCACAGTAGCTTTAGTGATACTTCCCTCACGCCATTCTCTAATGTTCTGCATGAATTAAACGTGAACTAATTTTTAAACAAAAAAATTTCTATTTACAGTTGTGATCGTAGGATTACATAAATTGACAAAAAATCTGTTGAAAATCACTTCGAAAAATCATTGACTTTAGAAGTCAATACATATGAATTTTCACACCAAAACTGTACATATTTTTGAGGTTTATTTTTGCCTCAACTCCCTATTTTAATTTTTATGTTTTTAAGACTTTGGACATCTATTTTTTACAAGATATGCGTGATTTGAAGACAGCTATTCTTCACTAGTCTTCAATGTCATCTCGAAAATGGTGGTCATCCGCGTGAGAAAAAAAAAACCTGTCGGTAACTGAACCTTTGAATTGGGATTAACACAAACACACAATGGTGGTCATTATTGATTGATTCCACCAGAGGCTATTGTTGCTTACTTATTCTCTATTGACTTCATTATCCCAATCATGTTTACAAGAATTCAGACATCCTTGATTACTCCATAGTCCATGTGCATGGGAGACTTGACAATCATCAAAAATCCGCACATTATAACGTTGCTGTTAGATGCTATTGACCATGACGAAAAACACATTCACATTATCATCAAGAACTTCAAGTCTTTTTCCTGAAACACAATTTATAATATCTGCTAAGATTTGAAACAATAAAAGGAACTCAATTTTCACATCTGTCCTTTTAAAATCTCATGACAGGTCGGCTTTAGAAATTACAGTGTAGTTTTAGATTATTGTGTAAGAGAAATGGGCATCCAAATCATGTTACATACTGCCATATGGCCTTGTTAACTTTTGATACAATTTACTCAGAAATTCATTCATTTAAAGACTAACTTACTGACGTAAGCATTCCCTTGAGAAATGTTATTTGTATAAAAGTATCTTGTTTGCTCACAGTTTAGTCAACTGAATAATGATGTGCATGGCCTTTTTTAATAGTTTATAAGGTTTGCTTACTGCTGAGCATAGGGTGCATTAAAGAGCTTTAAATTGTAACACAGTGTACTCACATTTACATATCCATTGACCCTCTGTCCTCTATAAAGTTACTAGGCTGAATAAATATTCACATGGGTGGGTAATTGGGTATTCATTCAAGTAATTTTATGGTTTAGTTGCCCAGTTTTCTTCAAAAGGTCAAAGGATATGTAAGGGAAAAAACCTCACACCCAATTTTGTACATCAAGGACTTTGGCCTCAGTTTCTAAATAACAATCACCATGGAAAGTTCAAGTGTACTCTTGGCCTTTGAGACACCATTGAAAATCAGCAGCTTCTTTGGGCTTTTCCCATGCTCTTTCAGCAATGAGAAAAGCATTTTAGAAGCCAAAGGAAGACTATCATGCTTACTCAGATGGTTTATCACCTTCAACTTTTTAACTGCTTGTGGAATCATGACCATTGGGTTCTTCTTGAGCCAAGCTGAAGATGGTACAAATACTTTGGTCTGGTACATTCTAATGTACATGGATTCCTCAAAAGGCATCATAGACAAGATTTGTTTTGTCTCTCCAATATTCACTAACATGTATGCTGGAGTTATGCTAATATGGGAGCTTTCTGGTATGGGAAAAGTTTTGGCTTTGTTTGAAACAAACTTGGCTGAAATCCTACCCAAACAAGAAATCTCCAAGAGGCCCATACTCATCAGGATCATGATGTAAGTGTTCAATGTTGTTCAAGATGAAAAGTTAGATAAAAAGTTTAAAATTATTTCAGTCACTACACTTCTTGGCTTTGTATGGTTATTGCAATGATTATAATGCATGAGAATATGGCTAAAGTAGCCAATGTATCCACCCCCCTTGGAATGACAGTTGCTGGGGCCTTATTAGTACTGTTCTTCTTCAACTGCTCCTGCATTGGTGTCTTTTTGGTCATCTATTTGTCGACTGTGCAAAACCTCTTGAAATGGGTTGAATGGCTCCTGAAATTGGATAATTTTAGTGACTTTGCCAACTATGGATTGGATTATGTCAAAGCTTTGAAATTCTTTCAGAAACATGTGTCTGGATGTCTCTTTCACTTTTGTTCAGGCAATGTTGTCACTGGAATTGCCATTGTCTATAGAAGCTACTCTTTTGGAACTGCCCTGATCACTGACATGGAAAACCAGTCTGGAATGGATATTACTTTTGGATTATGTATTCTAATCTTTGGAAGTATCCAATGTTACTTACTTTATGTTGTCATCAACTACTCTCAGGAAATCGTGGACAACAATGCTGATCTTTTGGATACCATCCGTGAAAAAAGACTGCAAGGTTGGATTATCAAGGAAGATCCTAGGATGGAAAAAGTGGTGGATGACCTAAAAGAATTTGAAGGATTTGATGGCAAAGGATACTTCATCTTGAACAAACCACTTTTAACTGGAATCTTGGCTAATTTCATTACTTACATCATCATTTTGATCCAATTCAACATGACCTCAACCACCTCTGATAGTACTCCTATTATCGTTCCTCATGCAGGTTAAAAAGCATGTGACGTTTTTCCATTGTTTTTAACCCATTGTGGCTTTGGTCTATTAATCTCTTCTTTTGTCATAACAACCTAGATGTGAAATAAAGTTCGAAATGGGTGTTCCAACTTACTTTTGGACGGCTTATACACCATATGGTTCCAAGGCTTTTTGCAAAGTATCTTCTTTTGTCCTCAAAGTAGTCAAGCAGCAAAAAGCAATCACAAAAATAACAAGTTTGGGGTAAATTAGATGATCTCTAACAATTAAAGAAGCGTCAGTTGGCTACTGAACGCCCACTTCCGCAAGTCCATATAGTTCATAAATGAACCCTGAGAACCCCCAAATTAAATTGACAGTATTGTTCAAGGAAGTTTTTCATTTAGGAATTTTAAACTGCTTTTAGGATGATAAATGATTTGTGAACAGAGAGTGTTAAAAATGTGTCTCGTGACAGTTTGACAAATGTGGTTTTGCAACGCACAAAATTTTGCCTTGTACTACGTAAAATCGTCGTCAAGTCGATTTTATGCCAACTGTTGCCTTTGAGAGTTAGTCCTCAAGGATTTCCCCCTTTTCCTTTATTGCACATTTATCATGGATGCCATCCGAGTTGAAGTGTCCTTTAATTTTTTTTAGGATTCTATAACAGCAGCTGCATCAATGGAATTCTGACCACAGATTGTGAACATTGCACTTCGATGATATAAAATAGTACACAATTCTCAAGCAGAAGGGAAAGATGCCAAAAACACACCTCATAATTAGAAGGTTATCAAATATCACAACCGTAGTTCCTTATATGGAACAATTGGTTCCAAAATATCCTTAGGTGATGATCTTGACATCCCCCTCAATTATTGATAAACAACTAAATTGCAGTACGTTTCGTTTCACACTTTATAAAAATTGGTTTCAAATTTGCCACCCTTTTTGTCTTTGTTTACATTTTGAAAAAATGTCCCAACAAATTTTGCGTAAACGGCGAAACAACTCAATTTATGAAACAAAAATCTTTTTACAACGTTTTTTAAATTATTTTACAGTGATGAATTTTATGATTAGCCCTTCAAGCATCATAAATTAATATCCGCAGTGGCTCAACTGGATATTAATTAGCACTGAGGTTAATTCTAGTCTTCTCTGTTTTCCGCCGTGCTTTTTAACACTTGGCTGCCTTGAAAATCAATCTAATGATAGAGTAGTTGTAAAGCTTTGAGACCCCTTTTAAGCCACATTAATTATCTGTAGCGAACTTTTTTTGTGTGTAAAAACGCGGAAATTGTTCTCTTTTGTGACTTTTGCTTTTTTCCAGCTCGGAATTAACTCTAACAATCAATGCTTGCAGAGCAAAGAACTTACGTCTCTACGGGAGTTTTGCGTCAGTTGGTCACGATATAATTCTCAAGAGATCATACTGAAATCCAAGGCTTTTTGAGACAACAATTCACGGCCCTCAAAGACGTGCCACCAGGTGACGCATTTCTGTTGAAAAGGCAAAAACTGCAAGAATACGATGAAATAAAAGGTCACTAATTGAATTTTTCTAGCACGACAAGACAATATGTTTGGTGTGAAAATCACCAAAAATGTCCCATTTGAATTTTCACTTCTTTGTTTGAGTGGAAACGAAGTGGAAATGTTTTAAAATGTGACTTTTGGATTCATTTTTAAACATTGTGTATGACTGCATATGACGTTGAAGTATGTAATTTCTGTTAAAAATGGGGCAGTTCCTTGAACCTTGAATTGTAAAAAGACTCTTAAAAATTGATTAGGTTTTCAGATGACGGAGATGAAAATCAGGAAGACATCCTTGATATTCATTGCAAAATTCGTATGACTTTTATGATCTTATTTAAAATACGCATAGGTACTTACTAACCTTGGATCGTAAGGAAGGGTGTTGGCCGTAAACAATTGAATCTTGAGATTTTCAGATGACGGAGATGCCAGCATAAGACTTTGTACTTTGGAGCCTTGAATGGCGAAAAAATTTTGATCGCCATTGGCAATTTGGGTAAATTTTCCGTTCCCGTGGTTCTTGTTCAATTGCGTAGTCTTTGAGGGATTTCTTTTCGATTTGTTCCAATGCATTTTAGACTTTTATTTTTGATTGCGTATTCCAATTTCCTCTTTAAAGATTTTTGATATGCGAAAGTTTTCAGTTTTGCTTCTTTTCAAATTGCCGAAAAGTCAAGCGGGAAACGCATGAAATATCCGAAATACTGCTCAAAAACGCCCAAAACAAAACATTTTTGAATTTTCTGGATCTCTGGTGTTTTTGTTGACGTTTAACTTGCTGAGAATTTAACAACAAAAGGTTTTTCTTTTTTGGCGGAAAATATTCAGCTTTCATTCTGATCTACTTCCGCCATTGACTAAAAATCCGCACTTATTCCAATTTGAGGACTTGTTTTTGCTTCCTCTGGACTCTTGAGGCTGTGGGCTTGTTCTGCACTCTGCAGTTGTTACGATTTACCGGTGAATCAAGATGGGCGTCGAAGCGGAGATTCTTGCTCAACCGAAGGTTCACTACTTTTGCACTGACTTCAGCTTTGGGAAAGGTAATTACTTATTTTCTGTTTTGAAATTTTTTGAGGCTTGAGTTTGATGTCTTCGTTGTTCAGTTCAGGGGACGTGTCTTGTTCGAGTTCGACCGACAGGAAAATCTGACGTTTGCGTTTCTTTCCAATTTCACAACTATCGTCTATCAAGTTTTGACTTGAGTTCCATCCCGCGCGCCAAATTCAATTCGCAATTTTGCACTACAGGTCATGACATTCGCAACCGGGATGATTCCTTCAATACCTTCGCCTCCGGCCTCTCATTCTCAGACTTGCCAGACTCGGACACTTCCACGTGCTCAGACGAAAAGGTAGACAATTTCCTTTCTTCGGGACCATCAGAAGGTGAAGCTGCAATATTCCAGTTTCCACGCGCCAAATTCAAAAATTAATTCACAATTTTTCAGGTCATGTCATTCGCAACCGTGATGATTCCTTCAATACCTTCGCCTCCGGCCTCTCATTCTAAATATCTCCTCAAGAATTCATGGAAAATTGCGGGCGAATGAGTAAGTACTTTTTTGTCAACTTAGATTTGACGACGAATGCATTTTTTATTTTAATTGGCGACGTGAATCAATTCCCCGGTAAATATTAGATGCCATTCGCTATCTGCCTTTAAGTAGGTTTCTGAGTGAAGATCCACTGTATCTCCCTTCTTCAAATCCCATAACCAAGTAGAAGCAACATTGTTACCGTCACCATCCTTTGCAGCATTGCTATCCCATATTTCAAACATCTGTTCTCCGTTCTTCCGGACTTGGATGTAAGTTGAATCATAATGAGCGGCGGCACTTGCACCGGCAAATGTCAGTCGATAGATTCCAGCAGTAGGCACAGTAAATTTGCCGGTGGTGCCATCCATGCCGCCACCAACATTGATTGGGACACTATCAAAAGTCAAGTCTCCTTTGACGCCATCACCTCCTATTGTTTTGGCGGCATGGAAGATAACTTTCGTATTTAAAACCTGAAATTAAAAAACTAAATTCCTTCGGCGGCTGTGCGAGGTCTCGCTTCGCTTGCTGCGCTCGCCCCCACCCAGCGCGGAAAAGAGACAAATCGAAAACATATTTTCAAAAAAAAATTTGTTGGTAAATAAATGACATCGAAAATTTTTTAAGGCGAAAAAAAAATTGAAAAAATTATGGCGAAAAAAACTTTTTTTTCCCCGTAGAAATCTTCCATATGATGAGTAGATTACGCATGCAA
>LT727960.1:155968-174634 GCA_900157175.1 Oithona nana
CTTTCCAAAGGTTGATCTTTTTGCATAAGCTTTGAGTTTCAAGACAAACTTTTGTTCACATTGAACAAAAGTAAGAAACTCGATGATATGACTTTTTTGGCGATTTTTGAACACTGTGCATTAGATTTTTTTTATTGGTGTCAAGAATATATCAAAACTTTATACAATCCAAGGGTTAGTCCAAGAGTACCTCCAATCAGAAATTCTTGGAAGAAAAGTCCCAATTTGAGTGAAATTGATGGAAACAGAGAAAACGGCCGTTAAATCCAATTTATTAGGAGATAATAGCCATGAAGTGTCTAATGGATTTGTCACCGCCAAAGGAAGAAATCTTTTACAATTCGGCTCAAAAAGTTGCCCCTACTGCTGCTTTGCTATTAACCAGATGTTGACTACCACAAAAATACTAAAGTAAGGCCGTCATTTTAGCAGCAGATTTATCACTTGAATCACACTTGAAAACCTCAGTGACGGCCTTGATATTGAGAGCCAGACAACAGCCAATGGCTGCTGCTGCCACCAAAAAATTCAAGGAAGACAAATTTCGATGTGGCTTATTGCTCCTTCAGCAATTTTTTTTAAATGTGTGAATTATGACAAGTACCTTGGATGACAAATCTATTTTCCAAGTAAGTACTTAAAAAGGCTTGAAAATTCACTACTTTTTTCAGATTATTACTAATTTGTGTTTTGACAGGTAGTCCATCAATCTGCGGTTTTGTATGAAACACCACAAGATGAAGTTGAAGGATAAGAACAAAAAAATTCTGGGAACCATTTTTCAATACGAAATCCTCTTGAAATCGGAAATTCAAAGACTTTGTGACACTCAACCTCTCAGCCACCGCAAGTATGTGAATAGCATATTACCAATGAATTATTTCTATGTTGACTGATGAAAAAGGATATGTAATTTGATTGTTAGAAAAACATGAAAAAGTTTCCCAAAAAAGTTTCTTTGCAAAAACTTTTCTTTTTAGAATTGGATTAGTAAAGTTTTTTGTCTTTTGAGTTTCTACAGTTGTGAGCAGTAAAAAAGGCAGTAAAGTAATTAGATTCATGTTAATCTTAAGACTTGACAGCTGTCTGTCATGCCTATGAATTATGGACAGATTAATCTTTCATACTTAAGTCAACAATTCAACATGAAATGATAAAAAAGCTTAACCTTTTTCAAAGAAGTATTTTCAAAAACAATGTATAAACGATATGTACTAAAAGTAGGCATGTAAGCATGTAATTGTGACCTTTACAGCCACCTGGTTCTTCTTCGATTCTTACAGATTGATTGTCGTAGAGCCTTGTGACCTCAGCTGCTTTCCTTAGCTTCTTCTCCTTTCTGTCTAAAACAAACTTTGTAATGGACTGAAGAAAGGCCATCCTTCTTTAAGGACAAGTACTACATATGAAGTACTACTCATCTGATCAGATAAGCAATGTCCTAAGGGGACAAATGTCACATCAAACATGTTGTTATGTATCCGATACAAGTAGGTCACCAGTACAAATTATGTGACTCATTTTTTGGGGGGTTTTCAAGTGAGAAATTATTAATGACTCAACCTTAAATTTGCCTTCTTTGTACATACAAATTACAGAAGAAAAAGTGTAAGCTACTTTAGAGTTTAGAAACGACATCTAGCTAACTAAGTAAAGTAAGTACTACTTAGTAAAAAAGCCCTGAAAGAAGGTGCCATTATACCGGAGTTTCCTTCCCTGCTTGCCGATCGATGTCTAGTCATGGTTTAGTAGTATAACAAGTGAAAGGCTCCTACTCGCCAGAGTACTCGCACGCCCTCATCGTCGAGGCTTCTTGCGTTGTTACCCTAAATAGTACCACCACGTGCCGCTTCTAGCTATCGCCGCTACTGCTGTGCCCTTCGGAGTTTGGGAGGGCTTTCTCTCAGTTCTTCTTAGAGTTACAGCTGTTTGAAGAACAGTTGGAATGTTTCCACAAATCCAAACCAAAAATACTCAAAATTACTCATGAAGAAGGAAGCTTTCAAGACTCTTTGCCTAGACTCATTTTTAGGCCTTTAGTAAAGGAATTTTATTCAGATTTTTATTAAGGTAAGTTCAATTTAAAAATAGAAACCGGTTTTCGGATGTTTAGGGTGCGGTTGATATTTTATTACACTTTTTTTTCTAGGTATCAAAATGTCTTCTGTCAAAGTGGCGGTACGGGTTCGGCCCTTTAATAACCGGGAAATCACCCGGGCAGCTTCCTGTATTATTGATATGAATGGGCCTCAGACAGGTAAGATTTACCTATGCAATAATGCAATGAATGAATGCATTTTATCTTTTATTTTCCCATTACAGTTATTACAAATCCTAAAGTTGCTATCGGCGCAAAAGACTCGACAAAAGCCTTTAATTTCGATTTTTCCTATTGGTCACATGATGTAAGTGTTACCTTTTGAATTCACAGTGATTTGAAAATCTTAAAAAAAAAGAGATTTTGTGAATTTTGTCTTTGAAGCAGAAATGCATTGGATGAACATAAAGTTTCTTTTCTCATCCCTTTTCATGCAGCCACAAGACGTCAATTTTCACGGTCAGGAGCAAGTTTACGGGGACTTAGGTGAAGAAATGTTGGAACATGCATTTGAAGGTAAGTCAAATGAACAAAAAAAAAATGGTTAGGATGACGTCAAAGAAATATTTTTCCAATATTGTAAAAGTCCTCCTCCTACTCCGATTTTCTTGACAAAAAAGGGGATAATCCTTAATTGTGATAAAAAGTGCCCTGCAGGAGCTCTAAAGGCAAAAAATTGCATTTTTTTTCCTGAAGCTCTCTTCTCCTCAACAAGAGTTACTAAAAGCCCTTTTATGTCTCTTTATTTTGTGTTTTAGGCTACAATGTGTGTATTTTTGCTTATGGGCAAACTGGTGCAGGCAAATCTTATACCATGATGGGCAAACAAGATTCTCCCACAGAATCTGGAATTATTCCAAGGTTATGTAAAGACCTTTTCACCAAAGTTGGAGAGGATACTGATGCCAACACGCAATACTCCGTTGAAGTAAGTGAAAGCTACTGCTGCAATCTCATTAAGAATTTTAGAAGGGAATGAAGAGTCACTCGCCAATTCCAAGCATGCATTGCATACCAAATAAGACTCGGGGTTTCATGGCTAAAAAGGTTTTTTTCTTTTATTCTTTTCAAAATGTCATTCATTCACTTTGAGAATATTTTTAGGGCCTTTAGAAAAGAGGCCCATAGAGAGAAACACATTATGAAAAAATAGTCTTTTTCGCAAAAGAAATAAGAAAAAAATCAGAAAAAAATTAGAAAAAAATATGGGAAAAAATGGGGGGAAAATCAGAAAAAAAACCACATTTCTTTTTTTAATAAAATAAAAATAATTTTTATTGCAAAAATCTACAATTTCAATTTTCACGCTATTACAGTACTTTTGACAAAAAGACAATTTTTGCCCTAGTGTGCAAGACCACTGTGGGAATAAAGGCTTTTGGCCTTTCTCTGCATAATTGATTTTTACTTCTTTAGGTAAGCTACATGGAGATCTACTGTGAACGAGTGCGTGATTTGCTGAACCCCAATAACAAAGGAAACTTGCGTGTACGTGAGCATCCCATATTGGGACCTTATGTGGAAGATTTGTCCAAACTGGCGGTCACTTCATTTGAAGACATTTTGGACCTGATGGACGAAGGGAACAAAGCACGTACCGTGGCTGCCACAAATATGAATGAAACTTCTTCACGATCTCATGCAGTCTTTACTATCATCTTTACTCAACATACACATGATGAAACCTCGGGATTGGATGCAGAAAAAGTATGAATTTTATTTTGGATAATCCGAAAAAAAAGCGTGAAACTTTGTTTACATTTTTAAGTTGTGCAGCACAAAACTCCTTTCATTTTGACGAATTTACTCCCTAAAAAAAATCAGTAAAAATTCGTGAAACTTTGTTTACGTTTAAGTTACAAAGCACAAAACTCCTTTCAATTTGACGAATTTTTCTTCATGAAAAAAATAGTGAAACCTTGTCTAAGTACAGACCTCCTTTCAATTTGACGAATTTTTTTAATACAGAAAATTCAAAAGGCCAATTTTGGTGTGTTTCTATTGCATTTTGTTTGTTAATATTATATATAAGTGCACTTTCCATCTTGTAGGTGAGTAAGATTTCCCTGGTGGATTTGGCTGGTTCTGAGCGAGCAGAATCGACAGGCGCCAAAGGCACAAGACTCAAAGAAGGCGCAAACATCAACAAAAGCTTAACTACTTTAGGCAAGGTTATTTCGGCCTTAGCTGAGAGTGTAAGTAACTAATTAGGTACCCATATGATGTATCGTTGATAGCAACTGTTTATAATGCATTACAGACAAGTAATACAGCTGTCAAGAGCAAGAAGACAAAGGGAAAAAGACCTGAAGCTCATATTCCCTACAGAGACTCGGTTTTGACTTGGCTTTTGCGGGAGAATTTAGGAGGCAATTCTAAGACGGCTATGGTTGCAGCTATTTCTCCCGCTGACATCAATTATGATGAAACACTCTCAACTCTAAGGTACTAGAGCATACATTTCAGGAGAAAAATCTCAAAATTCAGAACTCGATTAAACATTTTGAATTTCCCGCATTTTTCTTGGTAGGCCTGCCATTCTGCCCGCCGGGTGCTTAAAAAGTGCGGGAAAATTCAAAATGTTGTATCGAGTTCTGACTTTGAGATTTTTTCTCCTGGAATCCATGCTCTAAATATCAAAAAGTAAAAAAAAAAAAAAGAAAAGAAAATCATGAAAGCAAAAATATTTTGCCTGGAAATAAAGGCCAGAAAAGGGACTTTCTTTTCCCTTTTTTGTATCTAATGCTTGAATGATTGACTATCTAGATAAGTCAAGTGGTCTTAATGTCAAGATAAGAAGGGGTCGAAGAAATACAATATAACATTGAATGTTTTGCTTTTGCAGATACGCGGATCGTGCGAAACAAATTGTATGCAAGGCTGTGGTCAACGAAGATGCCAATGGTAAACTAATCAGGGAGCTCAAAGAAGAAATTAATCGGTTAAGAGACCTTTTGAAGGCCGAAGGCATCGAAGTTGGTGAAGGTAAGCAAATTAATTTTGATTTGACATTCATCATCACTAAAAAATTGTAGCATAGCAAACATCAAAAAAACTGAAACTGAATTTTTTTTCTCATGATCCCCTTCATCTATCTAATTTAAACTTTTCTAACTCTCAATTATTTTGGTTTTCAACTCCACTTTGAGTGTAATTAATTGATTAATTAATGCAGGACCTGGAGGCAAAGTTGTTTACACTCGAGAGAGGAGTAAGTTTTGTCACTGTAATACATTTTCCAAGCGTAAAAGTATCTTTTCCAATACACTAAAACTGCGCAATTTTAACACGCTTTGTAAATCCAAGACAGTCTTATCTGAGCTATAAATAAAAAAGTTTCATCAAAATTGTAAAATTAAGTCTCAGATTTGACTGAAAAACACACTTTTTTCGCTTTCTCTCTCAGTGCCAAAAATTGCTCTGGCATGCCATGTCATTTCTTCTATGTTCTGGGTCCTTTTCTTGGCTGCTACACACTGAGACCAAACAAGTATTTTTGTCTCAAAAGTTAAAAAAAAAAAATTCTAAAACAGTCAAGGACGAAAAAATTTGAAATCTAGAGCAGTCAATTCAGGAGAAAGAAAAATCTCAAATTCAGAACTCGATACAACATTTTGAATTTTCCCGCACTTTTTCAGCACTGGTAGGACTGCCATTCTGCCCTCCGGGCCGCTATTGCTCGACTGCCAGTACGGGCAGCTATTGTTCCACTGCCAGTGCTGAAAAAACTGCGGGAAAATTCAAAATGTTATATCGAGTTCTGACTTTGATATTTTTCTTCTGAAATTCATGCTCAAATTACAATCAAATACCTAACCAAGATTTATTGAACCACAAATTGACTTTTGTCCCAGTGTGTACTACCATCATTTTGCAGGGTGTGTGTTTTTATCTAAAGTTAGTAAGCGAAACCTACATTCCCTGCTTGGCTTTTACCTGTACTCTTTGTCTCCATATTTATCTTGCTTTTTAAAGTGCTTTTTAAAATATGAGTTTGACATGAAATGGACTTTCTAAACTTTTTTCTTTGTTTACTTAGGAGCTTCTGGAAGTGGTGTCCGCATCTCTTGTTCTGGTGACAGTTCAAAGAATCCCACCATAGCTGAAGAAGCTGTGGACCAATTACAAGAAAATGAAAAGTTGGTGGCAGAAATGAGCGATACTTGGGAGGAGAAATTAAGACGAACAGAATCCATCAGACATCAAAGAGAGGCTGTGTTTGCTGAAATGGGTGTTGCTATCAAAGAGGATGGTGAAAATGTGGGATTTTTCTCTCCTAAAAAGGTATTCAGTTTTTTAGTATTTTTCTACAGGGTGTTCCAATAAGTTTTGAAGTGAAAGCCTCAAAGATGCGCAAAAATTGAAATTTTGGATTTTTGGGTCAAAAATCTCGTTAAATCGAAGGGACATCTGCGATGCTTAGTCAGAATGTGAACAAACTTTCACGAATTTTTGGTCTTTTGTGATTTTGATAGATTTTACAAAACTTGTTGGGACACCCTGTATAATAGGAAAAATGGTCGTTTCAACAGTTGCAATTTTTCAAAATTGCATTCTTTTGCCCTGTTTCAAAGGGAACTCGACTATGTTTACTTCCATTTTGCCTTTCATGTTGATAAACTGTATTTTAACTTTCTTGGAAGAAAGGCTTCTTTCTTCTCTTTTTGGTTGAAGAAATTGCATTTTCAGTAGGTTTTGCAATTTTGCTACTTTCTTCTTTGCAGACTCCACATTTAGTCAACTTAAACGAGGATGCTACCCTTTCGGAATGCCTTTTGTATTACATCAAAGAAGGCATTACCAAAGTGGGTTCACCAGATGCCAATATTCCACAGGTAGTACTCAAATTACAACCTATCCTAAAGATCCATTTTTCGTCCAAAAAATCAAGTCTTACCAAAATTTCCAGAATGTAAACAAACAAATCACGATTTTTTCATGATTTTTTTTAAGAAAGTAATATTCGTCAAAATGAAAGGAGTTTTGTGCTGTGCAGCTAAAATGTAAACAAAGTTTCACAAATTTTTTCCCGATTTTTTTCAGGAAGTAAAATTCGTCAAAATGAAAGGAGTGTTTTTCTGCACAACTTTTAAAAATGTAAACAAACTTTCACGATTTTTCCGGATTATCCATTTTTTTTTGTGATTTTCCTCAATGAAAGTTTTTGAACAAAAAATGGAATTTTACCATAGTGTGTTGCAAAGTGTTCTAAAAATATTTCTTTTTCAAGGATATTCAATTGGTTGGATCTCACATCTTAAGTGAACATTGTCACTTTGAAAATGCCAATGGTACAGTCAAGTTGGTACCACGACCCAACGCCATCTGCTTTGTCAATGGTCGCAAAGTTGAGCAAACTTCAGTTCTGACTTTGAAAACTGGTTCAAGGGTCATCTTAGGTCGAAATCATGTCTTTAGGTTTCATCATCCCGAACAAGCTCGTGAATTAGCCAATGCTGAAATGACCTCATCAACCAGTAGTGAAAATCCCCGTGAAAATGACGAATCTGTAGATTGGGATTTTGCCCATGAGGAATTGAAGGCCAAGCAAGGCATCGATCTCAAGGCTGAAATGGCTAAAAAGTTGAAGGAAATGGAAGAACAATTCAAAAAAGATAAAGAAAAAGCCGAAAAAGAGTTCAAACAAGAGCGTAAAAAATACGAAGATCAAATTGAAAGTTTACAAAAACAAGTGATGGAACAAAGTATGACCATGTCAATGTATAGGTAATGTTCAACTTAATTCATTTCATGACATTTTTGCACACTAGATGGCGTTTTCGTAATTCTACTTTAACCAAAATATTGAAAAAAGTTCGTGAAATTTTGTTTACATTTAAGCTAAACAGTGCAGAACTCCCTTCATGTCATCGTTTTAACGATTTTTTTCAAATTCGAAAATCTTAAAAAAATACCGTAACAACTGTGTAAAACTTTGTTTATTTTCAAAATTAATTTTGACGATTTTTTTTTTCAAATGCGAAAATCTAAAAATAACCCGGGAAAAATTCGTGAAACTTTGTTTATCCTCAATATTTCATTTTGACGATTTTTTATTACAGACGCTGAGGATTATGAGCCTCCAAAGGCCACAAAAGTTGTTACCCCCAGAGTTGCCGACCGCTGGGATGGTGAGGACGAAGATGACGATGTCAAAGATTCGTGGGACAAAGAATCTGACGAAGAAGATGACAGTAAAGGCAGTGAAGATTCAGTCAAAGCTGTACAACGGAAGAAAAAGAAAAAGTTGGGAGATATTATAGCAGAAAAGGAAGCAGCGAGAATGAAAGAATTAGGTGTGTATCTTACATTTCTTTGGGTTAAATTCGTAAAATTGGAATCTTTTGTTTAAAAGAATTTTTGGGAAAATTCGTAAAATTGGAAATTCGGAAAAAAATCGCAAAATAAGAATTTTGGGAAAAGTTCGTAAAATTGGGATTTTTGGGTAAAATTGGAAATTCGGAAAAAAATCGTAAAATTGGAATTTTGGGAAAAACAAGTTTTTATAGATAGTAGTCTTCATTTGAGCTCTGTCAAGCAGATCTTTTAAAAGACCAACATCTTTGTCCGAACCCTTTCGAAAATCCTCTTCGTTGGGAAAACTCTCAAAGTTGAATATGATGGCTGATCCATAATATCCAAAAGCATCATTAAAAGTAGTTGTGTATGTCGACAAAGGAGGATAGTCAGATGAAGGAATTTCCATCTTTAGCTCATCGGTTGAACTTTGACCTGTGATTTGGAAGTAGTATAAGTATTATTTTCGGATATGATCAATCAGCTGCATTTATTAAATCCAAACTTACCACTACACTCAAGTAAATTGCTTAGTCTCTTCTAAGAACTACAATAGCGACTGATAAGGATTCACTTCCTTCAGTATCAACTGACATATTGAGTCACTTTTTCAACCGAAGTTACTGCCTCCTATAGTACGAAACTCCTGTCCTCTCTTTTTGATATGAGGACAAAATTACTTATGATCTCATCGATGAACATTAAATAAAATTAATCTTTTCTTACAGTTCCATGACTCCAGATGAGTTCAATTGTCGAGAAGAAGAAGACGTTTTTGTCAACCCCATTTTCGAAGCAGAATCTTGCAATTGGACCGATCACGAGTTCGAAGTGGCCTCTTGGGCCCTTGGGATCTGGAGACGACACCAATTCACTTCATTACGAGATGATTTATGGGGCAATGCCGTCTTTTTGAAAGAAGCTAATGCCATCTCCGTTGAGCTGAAAAAAAGAGTCTCATTCCAATTTGTGCTTTTAACAGATTCCTTGTACTCACCTACGCCTTCAGATTTGGTCACGGTTCGGGATCCGGAAGATGACGATGACACTCCGGAGCCAAAAACTATTGTCGCTGTGGAAGTTTTAGACACGAAAAATGGCGCTACGCACTATTGGAGCATAGATAAACTTCGGTAACGAAAACGTTGAAACAGTTTTTTAATCAATTTTAACTAGCCTAGAATCACAGTGTTTGAAAATATTCAAAAAAAGTCATTTTTTAAAAATATGAAAATTCAAACTTTTCTTGGGACAAAATTTGAATTTTCGCGCCAAAAGTCAACGATGGCAAAAAGAAAAAATAATGAGACCATTTTGATGATTTTTTGAACACTGTGTAGATTCGAAAGTTTTGCAATTTTCACATCTTTTTCTTTTCAATTAATTTTTCTAAAGAAAATCGTCGTCGTTTTCACTATTTTTTTCTTTACTATTTCTGCTAGAAATTGCAATTTTAGTCATTACAAAAAATCACATTCATTATTGTACTAGCCAACGTCTTGAATTGATGAGACATATCTACAATGGTGAAGAAGGCGATTTCACTGATTTGACAGTCGTCGCTTTGCCGGAACCCGCATCCGGAACTGCTACGCAACCTAGTCAGCTGGCTGCTCTTCCGCCGAGGTGTGTCTTCTCCTGCCTCACCCAAAACATGTGCGTAGGAGAGTCGACTACAGGACTTCAAAGAATTTCTCATCCAAAATACAACCTTGTATTTTGCAAAATACAATTTGGATGAGAATGGCTCTTCTCAGTGTTTGTGAACAAAGCTATTACTACACAGTCTTTGAAAGTGGTCATAAAAAGTCTCAATATTTAGAATACCGGGTGTCCCAACAAGTTTTAGATGGAAAAAATTAGAATTTTGAAATTTTTTTTCGTAAAATTGAAGTGAGATCTGCACTGCTTAGCTATAATGTAAACAAATTTTCATGAATTTTTTACAGTTTTTGACATTTGGATTTTTTTGCTAAAATCTTAACCAAAACTTTATTCGAAACCAATTTTGTTATATTTTGGCGCGAAAATTGTTATTGATTTGATTTTGAAGTGTGCATCATAGAGCGTAACAATTTTCACGCCAAAATAAATTTTGAATTACGAAATGCGATTTTTTAGCCATTTTCAAACACTGTGTATGTTTTGCTGCTACGTCAATGCTTCGAATTTTTTATGCATATTTTTTCATAGCTTTTGAGACTGAGATGGGATACAGACACAATTTTGATATCCTTGGTATACTCTCCTGCTTCTGTTCCCCTATTATGTATTCCTTGAATGTATCCAAAGATACTTCAGCTACTTTTATGTGTCTGCATGCCAAATAACAACCCTTTTAGGTATACTCTCCTGCTTCTTTATCCCTTATGTATTCCTTGAATGTATCCAAAGATACTTCAGCTACTTTTATGTCTGCATGCCAAAATACAACCCTTTATTGCTACGCAATACATTTCATGAAAACGTTTTCTAAAAACGCAAGTCTCAATTTTTTACCTTGCAGACAACGACTTGAATTGATGAGGGAAATGTACCAAAACGAGGCTGAAGTATCTCCATCTAGTCCGGATCCAAGTACGGCCTCCAAAGACATCAATTTGAATGCGGATCCATTTTATGACCGTTTTCCATGGTATGTAATTTTCCAATTTTCAATCAAGTGGTCAAACCGTCACGAATTTTTTTTTTAGGTTTCGTTTGGTTGGAAGAGCTGTGGTGTATTTGTCAAATCTGGTGTATCCGGTTCCGCTAATACATAGGATTGCTATAGTCAACGAAAAAGGCGACGTGCGGGGCTACCTGAGGGTGGCTGTGCAGGCCATCCTGGGTAAGGCAGAAGGAGGTAAAAAACACAGTGCCCCTTAAAAAGAAAAGCAATTTAGTAGAGCCTCATAAATCCCTTTTATGTAGAACAATTTCTATGTAAAAGCATGAAATCAAAGTGGTACAGCAAAAATTAGTAATTTTATCACTGTTATTTAGAAGATATTTTCTAACGCATGAAATATGATGCATTGTGTTTCTACCTCCATGTATTACCATTTTTTTTTCCATTTATTTTGCATGCAAAAAAAAAAACTTTTTATTTTTTCCTCCTCCACTTTTGCTAAATGGACCTCTCCATCCCCTTTAGCTGGCTATTTTTCTTACTTTTCATACTGGTAAATGAAGGTCCATCAAAGTCTTTTCAATCCATCTTAGATGACGAAACTGTTGATTATCCTATGGGTGTCCGACAATCTGCCACAATCCTTTTCCCCGATTCAGGCTCAGGCCGGTCAGAAAAATCCAGCTGTAGCTCCGCCGGAGGTTTGTTTACCTTTTTAACTACGGAAGTTTCTAGTAATGATCACGCAACCTTTACAGAAAAAGATACAGATACGGGATCTGTTGAGGATGAAAAGCAAGAATCTCTGGATGATTTACCCGCTCATATGAAACTAGGCAAAGAATTTACCATGCGAGTGACTGTATTGCAAGCTTACGGCTTAGCTTCTGAATACAGCGATGTATTCACACAATTCAATTTCATCAATCGACGAGATGAAGCCTTTTCAACTGAACCCATCAAGAACAATGGCAAGGGCACTCCGCTCAATTTCTACCACGTTCAAACTGTAAGGTTCTTTTATTTTATAATACAGTCATGTAAGATGTATTTTGTCCTAGATTACTGTTCCTGTTACAAAAACTTTCGTTGAATACATTAAGCATCAGCCCATGATATTCGAGGTTTATGGACACTATCAGCCTCCAGCATTGCATCGTGTAGCCATTCATGATGCTTCGAATCAACAACTACAACAGGTAAAATTGCCCAAAATGTATCGGTTTTCCTGTATTGACATAACTGTATTTGACAGAAAAACGGACATAACAAAGATGCAGAAAACATCATGTCTTCAGAAGCCTTCAACAATGCCACTGCGTTCTACCACACAACCAGACCCCCTCCAAAGCGCATGTTATTGCACCCATCCTTGCCTATATCCCAACCAATCAAAAGCGCCAAATTCAACGCAACCTCATCATCGCAAAATACAACGGATTCCGACTCCTCCGATGACCAATCTACCGAATCACAAACAGCCTTAGTTCATGCCAAACATGATTTGTTAGTATGGTTTGAAGTGTTGGAGTTGGCAAGTTCTGGAGAATACGTTCCTGTAATGGTGGATCATTGTGATGATTTACCATGTCGTGGAGTGTATTTCTTACATCATGGATTACAAAGACGTATCCGGATTACTATTGTCCATGATAGGACCCGAGATCTGAGGTGGAAAGATGTGAGGGAATTGGTTGTTGGACGAATACGGTAAATACATAATGAATCAGATGTATTTTCATTCATCTTTTAAAGACATAATTTGATTGTGTCATTTGCAGTGTAACGCCCGAGTCTGACATTGATGATGATCTGGATGGAAGTGTATTGAGTCTGGGTCTCTTTCCTGGTGAATACTTGGACTCTTCTTCAGCCATGTCGGGATCCGGAATGGCCGATGATCGGGTCATTTTCAGGTTTGAAGCGGCTTGGGATTCATCTTTGCATAACTCATTACTACTCAATCGCGTCACTCCGGCCGGTGAAACCATTTACATGACCATCTCAGCTTACTTAGAGATGGAAAATTGTGCCAGTCCAGCCATAGTCACCAAAGATTTGGCCATGTTGGTCTATGGTCGTGATGGTCGTTTAGGACCCCGACTCAAGCACCTTTTCCAAGGCACTTTCCGGAACCCCGAAGCAAATCGATTAACTGGGATATATGAGATTGTTTTAAAGAAAGCTTCAATTGGAAGTCCAGGTAAGTCGCAGTTTTGCAAATTTAACCTTATCGTATTGAGGAAAAGGTCACAAAATAGTACTACATCAGAGTAAGAACGTATTTTTAGAGCTCTAGGCTATGAGACAGACACAAGGACAAAGGCCACAAAGAGCCTTTGACAAAGAAACTTTCGAAATGAAGTTATAGAAGTAACTTCCTGTGGATTATGTACAGATAAAGTTTTTGACCGTGAGAGTATCTCTCAAAACAGCATATGAAGGAAAAAGGAATTAAAAATTGTCTAAGTTCTTCATGAATTCTTTTTGTAGGTCTTCAAAGAAGGCAGCGGCGAGTTCTTGACACTTCTAATACTTACGTCCGAGGAGAAGAAAACCTTCATGGTTGGCGACCACAGGTAAGCATGAAAACTTTATTGACACTTTATTAGGCTTTTTTACTGTCCCAAGTTCCCAACTATTAGGCCGAAACTAAAGTACGTACGCAATAAGGGCAATAAGTGTCCCGTGTGCCAAATACTCCCTTGAGTATCGTCATTATCGCGATGTCTTTAGCAATTTGCATAAGTATGTAATTTCCAGTCTCAACCTTGGAACGAAATTCGCCTTATAAAAAAGTCATTTTCAACTTGGGACAACATTGCATCAAAAAATCATTCTGCAAACTTTTACATGTCAGTATGTCCTAAGGGAATATTCCCCCCCAAAAAGACCCAAAAAACTTCCGAAAAAGGAAGATTCCATCTTTTTCTCATCATACTAAAACGTCTGATTGTATAGGGTGATTCGCTAATCTTCGACCATCAATGGGACCTTGAAAAGATCCATCGATTGACAGAAACTGAAAGGACCCGGCACTTCCTCCTCTTACGGGAGAAATTGGGCATTGACAAGCCGCTACTCTCCTTTGTTCCCGGCAACCATCACTTGGACAAGTCAGAAAAAGAGGCCTGCAATTTGGTGGCGAAGGCCAGTGGTGAAGGCCGTGCTAGTCCCTTAGTTAGGCCTCCTTCTTGCGGCAAAGACCCTTACGAGCCCTGGGAAATGAGCTCGAGAGAAAGAGACGTGGCCAATAAATACCTCAGATTCATGACATACCATAGTCAGAGGTCAGTTTTCCGCTTTCTAATCCGAACACCTATATAACAGTAATCCGGACACCTCTGGTACCTCCATTACAGTGCATGATCCGCTTTATAATCCAGACACCTTATTACAGTTGTATCTGCTTTACAATCCGGATACTTATATTGCAGTTTTATCCGCTTTTTAATCCGAACACCTACATAAGTTTTACAATTTAATTGTGTTTTTTCAGGGAACTCATAGCAAACAAAGACCAAATCAATGTGATTCCAAGAGGCCAGAGGTCATCACAACAATGTACGCCAAGCCAAGATAAAGCCTCGGAGCTACTTTCTCCTGAACCGCAACGTCCTAAATCTCTCGTCTTGGACAATCTTCCTTCAAGCCTAATGGGCTCTTTAGTCATTTCGCCTGCCACCAGTAATTCGCCCAGTAGTCGAGACAGTCAAAAGCGGCCTATGTTGGTGCCAGATGTAGAAGAAATCCGGGTATCGCCAATCATCTCTAAAAAAGGATACCTAAACATTTTAGAACACAAGACAAAGGTATCTACCGGGTGTCCCAACAAGTTTTTCTAAAAAAAATTATCAAAGTAGCGAAGTTAGAATTTTGAATTTTTCTCGTGAAATTGAAAGGAGGTCTGCGCTGCTTTGCTAGAATGTAAAAAAACTTTCACGAATTTTTTCATCGTTTTTTTTTTAGTACAAAAATCCGAAAGAAAGTAGAATGAATGACAATAATCAATAATGCATTATTATGAGATAATTAATGTCATCATGTGTCACTTTTAGGTATGGAAGAAACGCTTCGTGGTCGTGAGAAGACCCTACGTCTTTCTATTTCGTGATGAACGCGACCATTGTGAACGTGGCATGATCAATTTGGCTCAAGCCAAAACAGAATTCTCACTAGGTAAGAGCATCATAGTATATTTTATTGCTAACAGGAAACCATTGTATCGGGTACAACCAAAACTGTAGTGTAATACCTAGCTACGCTTAATTTCTGCTCCATTTGCCTCCATTGATCCATTTTTTCGTCCATTTCATAGATTTTAGATTGAGTTATGCCTACTAAACCATTACCCGGAGTTACACCTCCAATTACATAAACTTTGTTTCCTAAGGCAACCATAGAGTGTGCGGCTAATTTTAAAGGCAAATCAGGACCCCAAAACCATCGATTTTCAACCAATGAATACACTTCAGTACTCTTCAAATCCTCATAGTCTACAAACCCTCCAGAACCCCCTCCAGTTGCCACCACAAATTTAAGGCCATTTTGGGCCTCTAAAATGGTGCATGCTAAGTCCGCCCTAGGAACCATCATATCTGGTCCTGGCCTCCAACCATCATCAAAATGGTAGAAATGGGTGGTTGAGGTGGCTCTAGCATCCCAAATGGTTTCGCCTTGGTATCCTCCCACAATCATGACTTCTTTTTGATTGATAGATAAGGCACAATGACCGTACAACTTTTGGGGAAGTTTTGGGCCTTGGGTATGGGTTTTGTATTGGGCATCAATTACCTCAGTTGAGTCGAGGCTTTGATAAAGTGTTTCCAAAGATGTACCATAAGTTAAACCTCCAGTTACCCATAAGTTGGTATTGTTGATTATGACGGATGCTGGGTATGCTCGATGGATTGACATGCCTATGACAGTTGTGGCATCGTCGAAAATGGCATAGCATCTGGGTTCTAATTCTAAGAAATAAGTTCCTCCACAGACCAGAGCTCCGTTACGACCTTATAGTGTAACACAATGTTTTAAAAATCAAACAAAAAGTCTCATTTTAACATCGTGAGCGCAGCATTTTGTCAAAATGATGAATGGAATTTTTGCTCTTTTTGGCGCGAAAATTCAAACATTGAAAAAAATAAGAATGCTTATAATTTTGGGTGTGAGACATTTTTGTAGATCTTCAAACACTGTGCCTAGAACTTCAATTAAACCAGCAGTAGCGCCATGAATTTTTATTGGAAAATCTGGCAGATTTTGACAAGTATTGGTGGCATCTTCCAAATCAATAACTTCAGTCTTCACAACGTCATCTTTGTGGTTAGTGTTTAGGTACCCTGAAATCACTAGAATTTTGCTACTTGATGAAAGTTGAAAAAATATCAGAATTATTAGTAAGGAAAATAGTAAATCTGATAATTCCATGTTTGTTTACTACTAAATGATAAGAAACTTTTTTCTTTGTTTCAGAACAACAAAATCTGGTGAGAAATACGTTTAGCATTACAACCAAGCAAAATGGCTTCCTTGTGCAGACACTCAACGAAAAAGAACTGCATGATTGGCTTTACGCCATCAATCCGTTGCTTGCGGGTAAAATCAGGTAAGAAAGCATCGCTTACATTCCTAAAAATGTGTACCTAAAAGTACCTAAAGTGAAGTGGGCCTTAGAATGTACAATTTTCTACATGTTGTATGTACATATTTTAAGAAAGGATTTCATGGAATGGAGTTCCAAAACTTCCAAAAATGCATAAAAATGCAACATTTTCTCAATGTTTCGTAATTACGTATTTTTTTCGTAATTACGAAAAAAATATTGACGAAAAATTTTTTTTTCATTGAAGTGATATAAACGAAAAAAAAAATTTCTTTTTCATTTTTTAAAAAAAATTGTAATAGTTCGAAAATCGTAAATACGTCAAAGTAGCTAAAGGAGCTAAAATTACATTTTCCTAAAAAGCCTAAAGAAGGAAAATGCCTTGATTACTGTTCAGATAATCTGTTAGCAAAGTTGTCAATCTCGTCGTTGATTCTTCTTCCAGGTCTTCTACAGCACGCACACGTCCTAAGAGGTCGATAGAGACGTCAGCCTCAGCCTCAGCCTCTCAGAGAGTCAGCAGTGGAGGAGGTTCTCTGTCTACCCCAACCAATCCCGTGCCCACTGTGACAATGACCGCACCACCCAAACACTGAGGGAGCCTCTCCTCTAGTCTCCGAGTGGCCGTCTTGAACCAAATGACATTTTTCAAGCAACCATCAAAAAGTAGCAATGCTGGTTTTCAAGATAGACAACAACAAAATTAGATTTAAACTTAGGACTAGAGGAGCTCAGCTCAGTTGTAAACCAAAGTTATGAAATTATTGTAGTTCAAAATTGACACTTTGCTTATGTTAAATGTGTTGTTTTAAAAAGCTTTTCGTTGTGATGAGGATATGAAATAAAAGATGAACAAAAAAATAGAAAAAAATCGTGAAAGTTTGTTTACATTTTACCAAGTACAAAAATTCCCTTCAATTTGACGATTTTTTTTTTCCAATTTTTTTTCTCGTGAAAATTGATGAAATTGATAAAAATAGAAAAAATCGTGAAAGTTTGTTTACATTTTACAAAGTAGCGCAAAACTCCCTTCAATTTGACGAATTTTTAAAAATTGTTTTTGACGTGAAAATTGATTTTATTTCTTTTTCTTTTTTCCTTCGTCGACTTTTCTTCTAGGATTATTATGTTTGAGTCTTTTGGGTTTGGCAGTCTTCTTACTAAACTTTGGATTATATTTCCCCTTTGACTTTTGTTTTTTGCCTTTTTCTAGCTTATTCAGAGATTTGGAAAGTGCCTTTTTGTCCACTTTTTTTGCTACTTCTGCTGCCTCCTTTTCTTCATCTTCGTCTTCAGAAGATTTTGATGGATTATTAGATGTTTCTTCCTCTTCTTCACTTTCAGACTCTGGTAACTGGAAGAAAATTAGATTTTACAATTTGGGGAAAACGATACATAAAACATCATAGGACACAAGACAAAATGAGTGAAAATCACAAATGCATTAACTTGGTTGGCAGATCCTTCACTTTGCATTAAAATATTTGGTTATGCAGTTTTCAACTGCACTTCACACACAGATTTACTTTTTAAAAGGTTCCTAAAGCAGGAAGATAATCTTATAATGGCAAGATAGTAGCTTTAGCAAAGTTCAGAGTCTTTGTGTTACATAATTAATAAACTTTCTCATAGTCAGGTGTGCTTTAAAGTTTATAAGATATGAGAAAACAAACTACTTTAGTTTTGAAGTAGTGTTTGTCATAGGATTCTTTTTCCTTCTTTTTCCTTTTTACCTTTTTGTCAAGATCAAAATGTGTAACAGAAACTGTGTGAGATCCAAGATCATGAACGTCAGTGTGATTTGTCGTGTTTTCTAACAAATGCTCAATTTCCGGGACGATTTGATGCGAAGCAGACTTGGGTTTCTCTGCCTTTTCTTTGGCTTTTTCTCTGAAAATGACAAGGTAAGTAGCTTAGTAAAAAATTGCAATACAGGCTGTTCCAACAAGTCTTGGATGAAAGTCTCAAATCTAAGCATTTTGATTTTTTGTTGTCAAAAAATTCGTCAAATTGAAGTGAGATCTGCACTGCTTAGCAAGAATGTAAACAAACTTT
>LT727960.1:181503-191818 GCA_900157175.1 Oithona nana
TTGCTCGACTGCCAAGTGCTGAAAAAAGTGCGGGAAAATTCAAAATGTTGTATCGAGTTCTGACTTTGAGTTTGTTTCTCCTGAAATCCATGCTCTAGTAAAAAGTGAACCTTGACATTTTTAGCTTGAAAATTGTAATATATTTGACATATTTATATTTACCTAAACATATCATGATTAATTGCCTTTTACATAGAGTACACACGCCTTCTACATTCATGTCTGTACCTTGTTTCGTTAGCGTGTATGCTATAGATTACTTCCTAACTAGATTGCTTGTCACATTACTTTTCATTACCTCGCAATATTCTGGAACTCCTCCTTGAACGCTTCATTGAACCAACCGTAGAGGATTGGATTGGAAAACGCTGAAGACATTCCAATCAAGTGACAAAATGAAAAGCAAATCTTGCCAGCTTCATCACTCTGCAAAATGTGACTGGAATATAGTTTTGGCGTGAAAATTGTTACTTTTTTGATTACTCACCGAAAAAATATTGCTGACATCCAAAATGATGTTGAGTACATTGAGTGGAAGCCAAGAAAGTGCAAATACGACGACAATGGAGACCAACAATGCATGAGTTCGGGACTGTTTTTTGATCTTTTCACGGAGTCGGTTTTCTTGCATTTGTAAAACCAAGTCTGGATGTTGAGCTGCTCCTTCATTATTTCCATTTCCTTCCCCGTTGATTTCCAACGCCTTGAATACAAAAAACTTTCAAGTTTCAAACTTTCTTATCAAGCAATATGAAAAAGTTTCCTTTTCAACTTCGAAGCCTTTGTCACTTGTGTATTTTAGAATTAAAGTCAAATGTATCTTACAGAATACAGGAAATAGACTAATGTATTTATAATTGATTGCTTATTCTTAGTTGTTGTTTGACTTGTAGTATCATTACTTTGCTTATGAAGGGCAAATTATAGACCCATTGACCTAGATAAGCAAGAAAGCAAACTATGGCAGTGCAGGTGTCAAGGTCGTATCTATGAAAATACTTTTGTACTTACATTACTTTGGCGTCTTTGTGATGATTTGCCCTTCATTACAGACTCGCGTAGTTTAGAAAGTCTTGAGATTCCATTTTGAGATTCTTCCAAGGCTTGAGGCGCATATTTTCCCAGATTACTTTCTTCAGGTTTACAAGAGAGCCGTCTAATGGAATTTGAATTATTTTTGCTGGAAATGCTCCAGGATGGAAGTTTTTGTAACTTTTGTTTGATGGCATGATGTGCCCAACTGATCAAGACAATGGGCAAAATGAACTGGAATTTGGAAATTCGCATATGAATACAGTAGCAATTTTTGTTCTGGAATTTTTGACATACCTGCATGACAAGAATAAAACATGAGTAGACCAAACGACCTTTTTCGTATTCACCCCACTTTTCCGCACAATAGGCAATGGAGTCATCATGAATCATCCTCACCACCGATTCAGGCATCTGAATCACTTCCAAATTAGTGCCAAAAAACAGGGGAAAAGACAGCAAAATGGAAAGGGTCCAAATAGCCAATACAGTCATGAATGCAGTAGAGGCCTTTTGTGGTGTCCGATTATTTGCCGAATACACAATTACTTTGTATCTGAAGAAGAAAAATATGGTAATTGAATTGGATACATCTAAAAATACTCTTTTATTATAGCAAACAAATCACCTGTCAATAGCGATTCCCGTAATGGTAAGAGTGGATACGAAGGTAATACAGACGGGCCCCATGGTGGACAAATGACACAACCATTGGGCTTTGGGACCGATCCAGCGCTTGTGCAGAACCTCGATCAAAGTCAACGGGCTAAAGATGGTACACAACAGGAGATCGCTAATGGCCAAGTTGACGATCAGAATATTGTTGACCTTGAATACAGAAAATACAGACGAATACAGACAACACGATATGGTAATTAATGCTACTGCAAACACCACACCTTTCTCATGTTGGGTGATTTGAGGACCGCAATGATGACCAGAACGTTGCCAATGACGCTGCCGATAATCATCAGGGTGTAGAGAATAATCAAGACGTAAAAAAATGGGTCAGAGACAGCTTGGTTGTCCACAATGTCCTGTAATCAAATACATACGGATATTATTACACTTACATGTGTGTTCATGAATTTGTAATGAGTAGATTATTACATTTCTACCTAGAAATAACCGATGATGGTTGGTTGGTAAATGTCATAGGTAAATACATTTTTTTGCTGCGTATTTACCCTTTATCGAATACTTCTTTTGGTACAACTTACAAGAATTACAATTTCTTAAAAGGTGCTGTCGGCCAGCGTGGCGAAATGTTTTTGCAAGTTTCAAGTTCGTGGCTCAATCGGTGTGGATTAGTATAGCGGACAAACAACAGCACAGACTATTACCGGGTTTTAAATTATACTCGCACTGACGGCGCCTTCGGCGGCTGTGCGAGGCCTGCGGCGCTTGCTCGCTTCCCTTGCAATTTTTGCACTTTTCACTCAAAAGAAGAAAAAAATCGCGAAAAAAAAATCCGATTTCGCGAATTTTTTTTCGTAGAAATCTTCCATATGAAGTTCCAAGGGGTTCCAGAGTTACATGTGCGAACGCACACACAGACAGACAAAATATTTTAGTAATATGTATATATAAAGTAGTCAAAAAACCCCGTAAGATTGGTGCAGATGTCCTTATAGTGAGCGAAGTGAGCAACTGCTGGAGACCTCGCACTGAAAGCTATCAAAAACGTATCTCTAAAATTGTAAAAATTTTCAAATACAGTCTTTATTCAAAAATATTATCCTAACAATAAGCAAAAACGTACTTGAAAGTGCAGCTAACTTGGAGTGTTTTTCTTCTTTCATTGTTTAATCTGATCTTAACAATATCTAAGTAAGTACTTGATAAAAACTTACTTGGACAAACTTGGGAACCTGAGATTTCCCCCCATTGTCATCTAATGATGCTGACGTTGTATTTTCCTGAGCAAAAACGGATCTTGTTATTGCTGTCGTATTGACAGTATTGTAGTCGTCCGCCATGATCACCGCACAAACCAGGATTGAGAAAAAAAGACCACCGACTCAGCGTCGTTGGCCTTTCTTTACGTCAGCCACGGCTTCGAGGAGAGGAGGCCTCGCGAGGAGAACAAGCGCGCCTCAGAGAAGAAGTGGAAAACTCGCAATAAAAGTCCCTTTTTCTTTACTGTTTTCTTTGGCAAAGAATCTGCATTTTCCAGATGTGAGTAACATGACTTGACTACTACGAATTTTTCAAAAGAGGAGACACCTGTGTTGACACTTTGACAAGCCTTCATTCACTAGTTTTTCAAAGATAACACAGCGTTGAAAAATCAATCAAAAAGTCTCATTTTACAACATTACACTCAGTCAAATAAGTTGTTATTTGTTCGAGGAAGATGACGTTACGCCATCTATTGAAAAGAAAATTCAACTTTTCAAACCTTACTGCTATTCTGAGGCTCGGCCTTTGTGGGTCTTTGCTGTCCAAAAGATAGAATTCGGATTTTTCTAGATTTTTTTTAAAAGTATGGCAATTCACTACAGTTGAAGACATTACACAATGAATGTACTATGAAGTACAACACAGACAATTGCCCCATGATGTATTCAAAAATTTTNATCTATCTAACTTTATATTTTTAAAAGTATGGCAAGCATGTACGTCCGCGAACTTTAAAGTTTGCATCGCCTTTCATTGGTGTTACGGATGTTGAAAAGTCGATATGATATCGCTACTAAAATGAAGTAAAGACTTCAATAGAACTTACTGAAGAAAATTCCCCAGACAATTGCCCCATGATGTATTCAAAAACCTAGAAAGTAGGTATGTGGGTGCTGCTGGTGAGTGGTGCCTTTTGTTTAGCCCTCCCACTAAAGTCAGACAGGATTTGTACGTATCGTCAAGAATGATGATAAAAAGTTTGCAAATCCAATTACTCGAGTATCCATAAGGATTAAGGAGCAAGTCATCTACTTTTATGGGAAGTGTTTCGGAACCCCAAAACCAATTATTTTACTGCTACGACGTAGAAAAAATATGGAATGAATGAAAATCATTGTCAATGTCAGCAATTCAACATCCAATTAGGTACCTATCGTGCCTTTTCTAAACTAATTAAAACACATAAAAAACCTGAAAGACGTAGTTTCCTTGATGCCAACTCAAGACCTTGACTTTTTTTCTCTATTTCTCTTGACAATTTGATTTACTTTCCTTTCCTTCAGATGTGGGTTGGCATATGCGTAAGTAAGGCCCCTGGCCCTTTCTCTTAATACATAACAAAGGTTTCCCTTTACTTTGTTTTGAGAATAGGAATCCAACACTCCGATGCATTTTTCTTCAATGTTCAATCCATCTTGTCAAGAGATTGACAATTTTGCATCGATGAAAATCACCTTCTTCTTCATTTAAGAAATGCAATTCAATTTTGATGCCAAATGTGTGCAACAACAACAAAAGGACGTGAATTTTATTACGATTTTTAGGAGTGCATTATTTTCATTGAGTTAAATTGAGTATAAAAGAGGAATAATATCACATTATGATTTCAATCACTTTTGGCAAAAGTGGACAATTCAATGCCTGCTTGGAAGTCAGAAGATGCTTTCTTGCCATTTATGATCAAATTCAAGGGACTTTCCACGCGTATAACATCAAATGCAATGAGCTGAAAAATTAAGAAAAAAAGTTGGATGAAGTAAATTATTGATGTTGCAATTGCAATTGCAGTAGAGGTAAAACTAAAGTTTGAAGTCTTACTTGTTCTTTGATATGCAGGCTGACATGAGAAAAGTTGGGTTCTGCAATGGCCACAGTATCGCCGATGATCACACCTTTACCAGGAGCTAAATTATATAGGTTGACGGCAAGGCATTTGGAATGTTTATCTGTCAAGCAAAATGTGCTGGAAAGAAAGACAATCTAATGATGTAAATTGAGCGGCTTTGAAGCTCCTTAGAGTCCCTAACACAATCTAATCAATCTAATATTTTCTATTTTTACTTTTTTTTCTCGGAAAAACCTTCATCCAAAAATCAATGTTTTTGAATCTTTGAGCTATTTTGTGAGGTCAAAATCATGCTGTACTGACAAAACCTCGCGTCGAGAAAAGAAAACTGATGGTAATTGGCGATATATGCACTGGAGGATCATGTTTCGAGACCTAATTGTGGCTGATACAGAAGCCAACCATGAATAGATGATTGCAAGTTAGATGATTTCCATCATTATTGAAAATCTATTTCGAAAAGTCAATAAGTAATGCCTACCTAATGCATTTAATTGACTCGCTCAAGTTCTCCAAAAGCAATATTTGTGTCGGTGTAGCAAACAGATGGAAACATAACCTGGAAGCTTTTTTTTAATTGAATTGAAGGCTAAGATACCATCATTCATGAAAACTTCACAGAGCATTGGAGCCGAAAGGTCGGAGCGCGGTCGGAGCGCAGTGAAATTCGTTTAGTTCATTGTAAAAATGAGACACAAAATGGCTTTTGGTGAAATAGTTGTACACATGTTTTTGGGTTGATCAAACCAAGACCCATGTTCTTCTCTGAGAGTTTAATTTACATAGCTACATTGCTGAGAGATATCAACGGTTCAAAATTTGTCACTGAACAACTTTAGAGTTTAGCCACGAAGTCGAAAATAGCAATCGGAGCGCTACTCGGAGCGTCGCTCCGGATTTGCTCTGAGTCAACTTGACATGAGCCATGTCTAGAGTCTTTTTTTCTGAAAGCAATTACATTTTGTGCAAGGGCACTCAGACCTGACTACAGGGACTTCAGACTTACGTACCATGGGTACTAGTAAAAGCCCAAAACCAACAAACCAACTCTCTTTTTGACGGGCATTCTAACCTACCTAACCTCAACTGAGTACGACTAAGACAATGCAATGAAAATTGAGTAGCTTAGTTCAGCTTTGGAGTTGGGATCCTTGAAATTGGTTCCATAATTTGAAGATGATTATTGGTTACAAACGTCATCATTAAGCATTTCATCTCAAAATTATTTTTGTCAGGGGAGTTTGTTGTCATGGATACAGGTAATCTGATTAAAAGCTCAAAAGGTCAACCCACATCAAAATTCAAAAACACTTTCTTAATGACGGCCTTTCTAACCTACTCTTCAAATTGAGCAATGAGTAGCTATTTAAAAAGTTACTTACAATGGAACAGTGTCCTCTGAATGTACAGAACAGATAACTTTTCCCACAACGACTTGTCCTTCATTGTTTCCGGGCTTTAACTCTTCGAAAGTGACTTCTTTCAATGGACTTTTTCGACCAGTGGACAAAGGTGCTAACGATTTTTCACCATCTATGGATTGGACCATGCCGTTATATCTCTTGGTTTTGAGCTTGCCTTTCACGTCAATCAGATGCTAAAACAGAATGTAAATCAGAAAAGTCGCAATTTGGCTCATGTATGACGTCATCAAATGTTGACAAACAATTGATGACGTCACTAACTTACTTTGACGTCTAAAAGGAATTTTGTGAGAGTTTTTTCCAAGGTTTTGGGAGCATCCCAAGTGGGATCAAGTTCTTGAGCACGTTGAAAGCAATTGCGCGCATTGACATAGTCTTCTTCATATTTGAGTGCAATTCCTTTGTTATGATGAAGTTCAGGTGTGTTTAATGCAATCATGTCCTTTTCAGCTTGTTTGTAAGCTGACATGGCTTGCTTCAGGGTTCTCGGATTTTGTGATACAGAGAAGAAATGGGCTAAGTAAGCGTTGCCTAATACTGACCAAGAGATTCCATCCTTTGTATCCAATTGGACAGCCTCTCTTGCTCTTGTGAGGCCGGCCTCGATGTGCCTCAATCTATCTTCGCCATTTTCAGCCTGCAAAGAAGCCTTTTGTCGCATCACAATTGAAAGATTCCGCAATGCCACTTTGTTTTCGCCCTGTAAAGATATTTATTAATGACGTCATCAATTGTTTGTCAACAAATGATGACGTCATACATGAGATAAAGCGCCTTCAAAACAAGTTTTGGCCGTCTCCACTTCGCCACGTTTCCAATAACACTCTCCTAATTCAATCCAAGCGTTGACTAAATTGGGTTCAAGTTTGACTGCTTTGGAAAGTAACTGTTCAGCTTCTGGACAATGATCTGGAGCAACGTTGAGGACACGACCTTTTAAATATGTTCTGTAAGCTTTCTTTTCTAATGTTTCTTCTTCAATGTCTTCTTTCAAGGTAAGTTGGTCTAGGTCATCTAATACTTCTTTCATTTTTTTGTCAACCATTTCACGTTTTTCACTGGCGGATTCGATGGGATGTGTTTCGAAAAATCGGTCCCGGAATGTGAACAAGTCTTGAACAAGAGCCTCCATTTTGTTATTCAGTATGCGAAAATTGAGATCTTCCGATTGTCTAATCCAATTTCATTGATTTTACAATTTTTACGAACTTTTGTTATTGTTTTTGTTGAAATACTGAGGATGAAACGGTTCGAGTCTATGTCAATCCAAGAATAATTATTTCTGGTCATTTTGCTTTAGAACATTTCAATGTTCATTTTCGAATATTATTATTCTTATTATTTTTTTAGGTTCACTAAAATTAGTATTTTTTATGTTAATTTGAATCAAAGGCTAAGACTTATTTCATTTTTAATTAACAGCTTTTGCCTTAAAAATGATAGACTGTGGTAAATTTTTCCCGGAATTTACTGAGCAACGGTTTTAAAATTACAATTCACAATACAAATTACAAACTTTGTTATTTTGATGAAGTTCAATTACATTTTAACAAAATGTTAGAATTCTTTTAGGCTCAAAAAATAAAAAGAACCTCTGGGAACTTTTTTATTTACCGCAAAGTTCTAAAATCAGTCACGCAACCTAACACGCAACTCTTTCCTTTGATGCGCTCTTCAAGTAAAGAACAAATCTTCCAGGCAAAATTTTTTAAGCTTTTCAGCTTTTCTTTACAAAAAAATTGAAGTACACTCTGCGCATCTATTTCCTCATTTGATATGTCCACTTTGCAGTAGGCCAAGAAAGAATGCATTTGACCATTTGCTTGCTTTCCGATCTTTTGGCTCAAGTCCAAACAAAGTTTCTTCTGACGCGAGATCCGATGCTACTCTAGACACTTCTACTGGACAAGCTTTTTAGAGACACATTTCATATGCACTTATGCCAAAGTGCCAATATCGACAAAATCACCAAAACTGGTCTCAAGGGTCTCAAGGATGATTGCCAATGCTGACACAAACCAAATAGATTTGTTTTTCAAATGACCTTGAGTGGCATTGACTAATTGATTTCATTGAATTTGGAATTTCAGGTCAGTCACACTTCACGTCTGACATTTTCCGGCTTTTTTTTTTTCCCTCTCTTCCTTTTACTGGAACGAAGATTTACTACATTCATTTTGCGTCGTCTTTGGAAAGTGACCCAAGAGAGCAGAAGGAAGTAGTTGCAGCTTAAAAGATGATTCGATTTGAAAGCATTTTCACGACAAATTGATGCCTAATTGAGTGTTCATAATGGAAACAAAAACACAAAAAGTATAGAAAAACAAGACAATTAATTCCAAATTATCAATGAATCTGTACCTACTAAAAAAAGCCATTTTTTTAAAACGAGCGAAGCGGAGGCGTTAATTAGGAATTGTGCGTTAATTAGGATGTAGCAAACTAATGGGCGTTAATTCTTACAAAATATTTTGGACTGGGCCTTAATCTAAGAAATGGGCGTTAAATAGGTTAAAAAGTTCCACTCCGCTTTATCATCCGGATACCTTGATAAATCCGGACATCTACCAGTCTGAAACCAAAATATGATCACTTTTTGATATGCTCTTCAAGAGCTGCTTACAAGCTCCGTCGGAGCTCCGTAGGCGCCGGCTTCATCAGGAGCAGCGCTTGAGCTTGAGCTTCGAAGCTGCATCGGGAGGAGCAGCGACGACACGATGAGCAAAAACGAAAAGCTTCACCAAGCAGTCGCTGACTACCTACGAGACCTTGAACAACGCCGTAAATAAGTGTTAGAACTGCTATGTGAACAACAATAATAATACAGGTTAAAAAATGGAATTCAAAAGCTCTCGAATTGCTTGGCTTTTACTCGTGACCTTAGCCCTGCTCAATGAGCCGGTCAGCGCGCGCCGCCGGGGTGGGGGCAGTAATCATGGACGCCAAGGGTTGCCCATCAGGAGTGATCTTGAGCAACATGCCACCCGGCATGAAGAACGTCGAAGGAAGGCCTCAGTAGGGTTCTTAGGGTATCAACCGCGAAAGGTTTCCAACCCATTTTTAGGTAGACTTTTAATCACTGATTCAATATATGGCTGTCGTTTGTCATAAAAGAGGGCAGACTAGGGCAGATAATCAAATGAAATTTGCTTATTTTTACCTTTTTCGCCATGTTTTTTTCAGCTGAAATCCAATCTGGAACCGAAACTCAACAATACTGACAGCTTTGTTTTTGTTTTGAAGGCGTGTAAAATTGACAACTGTCAAATTCAAATGTAAACAAACATTAGCTGAAACCTGTCAGAAAATTGATGGAATTTCATTTGAGTTTCATTTGTTTCAGTTTGAAAAGGTTTATTCTCATATACAGATGAGAACTGCATGATTGATCGTGTGAATTGTGTGAAAACTGAAAACGAGTTCTAAGTGTTCATAAAAGAGTCTGGCTACGTTTGGATTTGAGAAATATCTGCTGATATATGAAATAAGGAGTTGTTGGACGTTGGTGCCCATCGGATGCAAGGAAGAAGCTGAAGCTCTGCTTAAGCATGTGATTTGTGTGCAAACGAGTCTTGATGTTCTTAAGAAAATTGGGCTTTGACAGCTCTCGTACTATGTACAACAGCAGGTTGGATCAACCGTCAACGTCAATAACGTTGAAAACAAGAAGCTTGGCAAGATCAAAGATGTCCGCTAGTTTAGCAGCAGCAAGTTGTTCCGGATCTGTGACAGAATGGTCATGTCGAGTGTCAATGGTTCAATACAAATGGATTGAGCATAATAAAACCAAGGAACCATGGATCGTTGTACAAAAATACCAGCTAAAGCTACTACTGCTGCCATCGCTCGTGATGCTAGAGAGATGCTCTCGTACTACAGCAGCAGATTGGGTCAACGTCAATGAAATTCAAAACAAGAAGGTTGGCAAGGGCAACGATATCCGCATTTTCTGAACCAGATGATAGATACATTTTTAATGGAGGACAAAAAAAAGACAAAGCCTATTAATAATCTTATTACATATGACTTTTTCGGCTTGGGCATTGAACCACAGAGCTAAAGCTAAGCACATGTACTATACCATAAAATACTAGCAAAAAAGCAACAGTTG
>LT727960.1:230746-245322 GCA_900157175.1 Oithona nana
CTGATGGTAAATGACCAGTTCAAGACTTTTAGTATCAATTTGAATGCTCAACATGGGAATGGAATGACTCCTTTTGATTTAGCCGTGCATATACGGTTATCAGATACTCTAGGTATGTTTGTAGAGAATCAACAACAATTGAATAAATTTTGAAAGAAATGTAGGTTAACCAATTTTGCCAACATGGTAAAGGAAATAGTTTTCAAATGTCAAGATTTTCATTTTCCTTGCAGGGTTATGACGTCAATCGTTTTCAATTCCGTTCCAATGGAAGACATCGAGGCTAATTGGGGATCCAACCCTGGTTTAGACAGAGTCAAAAGTGTCATCAGAGAAATAAAAAGGTATGTAGTACTAATTTTTGAGAGTTGAGCATCAGGAAAACTGTTTTTTTTTTCCCCTTCAAGGTACGGAGTTGTTGATGTTTTCGAGCCTGAAGATTTACTCGAGTTGAAAAATATTCCCAAAGTCACCAAATGCCTTGCTCAGCTTTCAAAATTGGCAGCCTCTGACAAGGACAACTTGTTGAACAATTTCTAGTCATGTTTTATCCCTCAAAAAAAAAAAATTAAATTTTTTTCTATGTGATCCTCATTATCTGTTTTCCAATTGAATCTTTTTTTTATTCATACATATGCCATTAAACATGAAATGTAACATACAATCGACTACACTATTCTGTTTTTCATTCAAATAGGATGTTCAGATGATATTTTGTAAATTCAATTGGGGTGGTATGGTATCATTTTTATTTTTTTGGTGGTAAAGTACAACACAGAGAAGAAATATTTGATGGTCTTCAATATTTTTGATGATGTTAATCTGTGTTTTTCTTATTTTTAGAACTTTTAGGAACGACAAATTTTTTTTTAATTTGTCAGTGCAGATGGTAAATTATTTTTCGAACAATTTTGAAGCTTCAGAGGAGGCGAGATGTAATGAATTTGATGCCCAGAAATCTAAATTTAGCTTCTAATTTTTTTTTTTTTTTTGCGATGTGAAATAATTTTTCTTTCGGTTCTGTCAAGGGGGGAGATTTTCTTTTTTAATCATAAAATGATATGCATTCGTGATCGATAGAGAAGTACGATCGTATCCAGTAGCGTTCTGATCTTTCGAATTTCAAAATTTTTCTTTTGTTTTTGCTTTAAATGCTTTGGTAGTAATTTTTGATATGTTAGTCCCTTAAAAACGGAAACTAAAAAATAAGGAGCTTTTTATTAAGAAAAGACATTTGACATTTTAGGCAGCTCTGGGGGAAAAGTTTTAGTTTAGTAAGAAATGTGAAAAAAAAAGTTTTTAATTATTTTTTGCCAAGAATTTCTTTCAAGTCCATTTATGATTGTAAATATTGCTAAATTAATTAAATTGACTTGAAATTCCATCTTGCATAAAAAAAATCTTAAAAACCTTTTCTTTTCAAAAAAATGGTTGTTTTAAAAAATTGTGACCATGGTCACAATTTTTTATTTTTTTTTCACTGATGGTTTCCTTCGTTTTTTTTAAATTTTTTTTTTAAATTTTTTTTTTAAATATGGTTCATGGAATACTTTGGACAATGATACTTGATATTTTGTTCACTATAAAAATAGGTTTGTTATACCTCTTCTTACAAATCCCTGAGATGTTGAAAGGGACAACACTGAAGCCGTCCTATTTGTTTTAAATGTTGATGTTTTTTAAAGGTGTTTTTTTAACAAACTTTTTTTTTTCTTTCTTTCGGTTGGTGGTAATTTTTTGAGAGTTACCCTAGTGTTCTCTGTCGTGTTTGAGCTTCCTGTGGTCTCTACCCCCTTTTTTCAGGGAGGGTAGTTCCCTTGGGAGTTGAGCTTTAAAAGCTCAAAACCTTGAAGAAAGACTCTAAAGGCTCATTTAAAAAAAAGGATCATGGACTGGTAGTCACTTATGTGTGACATTTCTTTTTCTCTCTCAAAAAAATTGGAGTCCATTGTTACAAAAAAATCTTGAAGAAGAGCCTCAAGTTCAAAATTGGGTTTTTATTTTGACTTTACTTTCTAGTTGTACTCAAGTGGACCTCCTAAAAAAGGATTTTTGGTGAATTGATGGTATTTTTTGCAAAGCTTCTTCCGAGGATATTTTTTAAATATTTTTTTTCGAGGAGATTGAGGTGGTGGCTGGCCACAGGATTAAACTGTGTCTCAATTATTAATTTTTTTTTGTTAGGCGAGCAAAGCAAAGGTTTACAAGTTAGCTGGTAAAATTGAAAAAATCCTGTAAATCTTTGGAGGAGGAGATTTTTTTTTAGTCTTTTTGATTTTGTATACACTCACTTATTTTCAGTTAGTAGAAGAAGCTTTGAGTATCCTTGAGATCTTGCTGAGGTCTGCTCAAGTACTGAGACTCAAATGAGACAACGTAAATCTGTGACAAGCTTTAAATTGCAAACAAAGCTCAGTCAACAGTGACAGCATTTTTAGCATTGATAAATCAAAATCCAAAAAATTTTGCTTTAAAAATGATCATAAAAATGCTGTCAGACGCTTTTACATGTTGCTCAAATGTCCCTGATTCCAAACCCAAACAAAGCACCTGAGCCCTGGTAGACCTATGGTAAATCTAAGCTCAACACGAGAGGTAACACAGGGCAAATTTTCATTACTGTATTTTGAGGGGAGAGCGCACCACAGACTTGAATTTTTTTTTCGTTCAATAGAGGGAGTTTTTAGTATAGGGGAGGGCAGCCCTTTCTTTGTCTACGGTTTTCTTTACATTATCAATAATGATTTACTTTAATATCAAAAGAGGGCCTTCTTTAAAACATGGTTAATTATATTATAGTAGGGGGCAACAATTTCCCTGCAGTCGTTGGAAAATCTTTGCTACTCAAGGGTGGGCATGTTGATATGCTGTGACACTATTAGAATTGTTCCACTTACGTAAAAATGAGCTAAATTCATAATAGTTTATACAATTTAACAACTAAGTAAGGGAAGAGGAGGTGTAAGTATCTCAGGTGGTCTTGTCAATGATCACACTTTTCAAGTGTGCACATTTTGTGTCTAGCTGTTCTTAGATAGCATAGATGGCGATACTTGTTTTTCTATGTTTTTTTGGTAAGATGGTGTTTCAGTAGCTCGAATTCCAGTTGGTCTTGGTGATGTCAAGCTTGCATTTTGTTTGGTGATGTAAATGTTGTTGTTCCCCTCCGGTATTTTTTTTTTCTTCGGAGGTTTTGGTGTCTCGAGATGTCCTTTCATCTCGCATTTTGATTTCGATTATTTTTTTGTTTTTTAAAAAGAAAAAATGTTTTAGTTTAACTTTTCGAACTCTCTCTCATTTTCATATAGTCTCTCTAATTATTGTTGTTGAGTTGGCAGGGCCTTAAGAATGGCGTGTACTTCTTCGGCAACAGCCATTAAACAAAATTCAAATTGTTGACGGTTCTGGACCATACCTCCTCTCTGGTCACGAATGTGTTCCAAAGTGGCCGCAATGTCGATCTCTTTGCAGCCTTTGGAGAGACGGTTCAAGACCATGTCTGCAACAAAAAAGTTGAAAATCAGTTTCGAAACAAAAATTTACCAGTAGGTTGGGCAAATATGGCAATTCATTGAGCTGACCCATCAGGTCGATGACGTCACTACTGATCAGCTGATGACTAACCCCTATTATGACTAGGCTTATTTACCTATTAGGACGTAAGTTCCGGCACGACCCACCCCATCGCTGCAGTGGACCACAATAGGGCAGGAGCGGCCTCTATAAGATTTGTTGACTTTGCGTCGGAACTCCAAAAGGGCCTTGGTGGAGCTAGGCACCCCATGGGCGGGCCAAGAACGGAAGTGGAATTGAGTGACGGTTCGAGTCTCTCCCGTCCTGGTGTTTTTCAAGTAGACTGAACGAACTAAATAGTCTTCGCACCAGACATGTTCACTGACCAAATGGACTTCGAAAATGTGGTACTGTTCCGATCCTTCTTCCGGCCAATAGCGAGTACACAGTTGGTATCCATTGTCTTGTAAGCGACTTAGCATGACTATCACCACACTACCTTGTTCCCAAATCATCTGCCAAAAGTCGGCCACTGTTTGGCCCAAGGGACCTTGGGTCACCACGTAAGAAGGATTGCGTGGATCGTGATCCGTCTAAAAAGCAAAAAAATTAAGATTACTTGGTTGTATTTCTAACTTTCGCCACATTGTTTGAAGATTACTCAAAATGTTGCATTTGAATTTTTGGCATTTTCTCCAACTTTTATCCTATTTCAAAATCGCTTCGCTCGCAATGTTGAATGAGACTTTTTCTGTCATTTTCAAACACCGTGCATAAAAGAAGTAAATTAGTATTATTACCACTGTCGATGCATTGATGTAGTCTGAGCTGGAGGCATTGACTAATGCGTTCAAAATGACCCTGTTGTGATCATAGGGTAATTTATCAGGGTACCTATTTTTCTTCTTATTCTCAGCCTTGAAGGCCACCACGGTGGAGTTGGGCTCGGCTTCGTAGCCGCACAACGCCACCCATTCCTGTTCTAGCCTTTGTTTGTTCTTCAGATGATCTTCCATGTAGGCTAAAACCATGTGTCCGGTGGAAATGTCCATGCTGTTATGCACAGGTTCGTCACACCAAGACGAAGTGCTCGACCTGAAAATACACATCCCATTTAGAAAATTACCTTTCTGAATTATTTAGTAGAAATCGTAAAAATGCCTGAGGAACAATATGAGTGCGACTCTCGAAAAGTCAAAAACTGGACGGACAACACAGTATTTTTAAAAATCACCGAAAATGTCGAATTTGGATTTTGGCATTTTCCATTAACATTTGTCTAATTGACAATTGACTTGTCTGGTAACACTCTTTGACCGAAAGCTACAATTTTCCCAAAAACTCGCCAAATTGACCATTTTGGCATTTCAAATGAACTTTTGTAAGATGGCAAGTGAAGAAAAACATTTTTGGAAAAAAGTGAAAAGTCAAATGAGAGACATTTTTGGTGATTTTTCAACACTGTGAATACCAAGATCAATTACTTATTTTTTCTGTGACCGATATGTCCATTTTTCTTTTTGTTATTATTACTGAAAAACAATGTTTTTAAGGCTTAGACAGTTGATAGGTTAGTATGGATTTACCTGTTGGACCCGTTGGATTCTTTGGAATTTTGCGATTGAACCTTAGTGACTGACGTTGACATGGGCTTGATTCCTCCTTTGTGTTCTGAATTGGTAGACGATGTTGGAGATGACTGTTTGGTCTTAGACCAATCCCGACACAGTTGCTGCAATAACAAAAGTATCTTTGAGACTGCTTTATCTAAATAACAGACAGGCAAGTCAGGTAGATAATCTCCAGAGCATAGAGCAAGAGCTGCTTTCTAATTGGAAAATCATCACAATGAATGTTCTACTTCAATTCCATTTTAAGAAAGGTCTGTATTTGAGAGTCTGTCTGTCTGCGTCACATCATGAGTCACAATCTATACAAGTGCTTTCTAAAAACAGGATATAAGGATTGCTTGAAGAAGCACCTGTTGTATCAAATAAGACTGAGAGTCTGTGTTTGAATTGTACCGAGAAAAGAAGGTGATAACAGATATTGATTTTTTTTCTCCCTTCTAAGCAAACATAAAGGTCTGGTTTTGACCGCGAGACGTGAAGCATCGCGGTCTTAGACTTTATAATCGTATCTATCGTGGTTAATTCTGATTCAATGGGAATCAAAGGGATTCAAAGCGAGCGATTCAAAGGGATGAATTGTGATTCTCGCGGTCTTAGCTTGAAACAAGTTTCAGGCTTGTTTTCGTTGGTAAGGGGATTACTTCTTGTTGTAGCCTTACTTTGTATTCTTCCTGTAGCTTTCCCCTATCTTCCACATCGTCAGAGAGTTGTAATTTGTTGACTTTTTTGGCGTTTGACCTGTTTCTTCGCGATAGTGCCAAAACCAGACCACCGACGAGCAGTGAAGCGGTAGCCGAGGCTCCTACCACCACCAGGATCAGAAGATTCAGATTGTTACCCTCAGGAAACACTGAACTTCGATCCGCCTGAAAAAAGATTAATTATTCAACATGACATGAATATGATAATGCCGCGTCGTTCGCGGGTCAGAAGCCATTTAGTACTGGGCTGAATTAATTTCGGTTCAAAGAGTGCAGAGACCTCAATAATGGCCTCATTTCACCAGGTGAATGAGACCATCAAATGCGAACGATCTACATTTAGTGCCCCAAAAATTGTGGGTGGCAATCTCGGAAAGGACCCTTGTAAAAAATCCTTAATTGCTTACCCGGTCACTCGCAGCCACATTGGCTACATCTACACCCAGAGTATCAGTGAGTCTTTTTTTCAAGTTGATATCTTCCTCAAGCACTTCAGCTACTTTGGCAGCATCGACATTTTGAGGGTTGGCATCCACTTTGAATTGCACATGTTGATTCTCAATGCTGCAAAGGGAACAACAAATTAATAATTATTTCTACTATCCAAAGGTCTTAAACACCTTGACCATGAAGACAATAAGACTAATATCACAGTTAAGTATGAAGTTACGATGTTAGGCATTAAAAAATATATTAAATATAACTTATTTCAATTAAAGGTGAAATAATACGGATGATGATGATGCTGTGCTATTTTCCAACATCTTTAAAAGCTTTCGAAACACTTGTGTAGGAAACTCACGTTCGATCGGTGAGAGCATCTTCGGGCAAGCCGAGCTCCCAAGCGAGCGCGTTGATGAAATCCGAACCCTCGCGCCATTCTTGGAACCTTAAAAAACACATATCAAGGATTTAGCTTCGTAATGGACTTAAAGTGCTTCTAAAATTTTTATAACCACTGTGTTTGAAAATGTGTCATCGATATCTTATTTGAACTTTCTGGTAAAAAGGGCCAAAATTGCAAGTGCAGAATGCAGATTCTGATAAATAAGATTTTTGGCGCGAAAATTCAAAAAAATTCAAAGTAAAGGTAGCTCGCAAAGTTGTAAAATGAGACTTTCAGTGGTGATTTTCAAACACTGCCATTCGTCCATTTTTTACTGCCTTTTTTCCAGACTTACTTGTTGTTGAGTGCAATGTGAACATAGTCGTTGAGATTGTTATTGTTTTCGGTCTTTCCAAGAACTTCCTCGGCGGGATCTTGAGGATTGACCACGATTCTCTTTTCCTTGGAGGGCGCTGGTTGTGGCATGGGAATTTCGTACTCTTCTTGGCCCGACTCCTTGGAGGTGTCGTTGGTGATGATGTCATCAGTGTCATCATAACGATCATAGCTCATTTTGTCTAAGTAAAAGTTGTTAGGTGAGGCTTCGACAAAGGGTCCCGGTTTCTTCACGTCCATTCGATTTTTGCGGTAGAATAAACTCTCTTGTCTGTCCTCTTCATCGTTAAACTTGGTCTCCTCGTCTTGTCCATCAGTGTAGTCATAGTCAAAGTAGTCGATTCGAGGTTCTTGTTGGACTGGAATGTCGTCATTGTCATTGTCGTAGTAGTACTTGGTCCTTGGCAGGTCTGGTTCTGGTGAAAGACCCTGCAATTCAATGGGTTCTTCTTCTCCCCGATGATCAATCCATTCGTTCTGGATCATTCGTCTGTCTAAGTCAATGTTTTCCAGTTCGTCAAAGTTGTCTTGAGGATTGGGTTGTAGCAAAATAGGTTCAGCAGAGAGAATGAGTAAATCGTCTGATGAAGCGGGTAATATAGTCTGCAAAGGTGAAAGAAAATCTAACATCTGAAAAATACCGAGGACGACACTACTCGCGGTCAAATACTGTACCTCCTGAAGGTCTTCTTGGTCAGAGTCTTGAATGTCTTCTGGTTGCTCTGCTTCATTTTCTTTTAGGTCGCACAGTCCAGTGTCCACGTCAATCCTATGTGAAAACGAAATTTACTTAGCATTCATGATTACTTAATTGCCAACCTTGTTTGCATTCTAATTATCTATTGTACTATATAGCCAATCATAACTCACTGGTCTCTTATTGCCGCTAATGAAGTCTGAAGGACGCATTGCGTGTAGTCGTCATTCCAAGTGTATCCGTTCTCGTAAAGTCTTGTCACTTCATTTTCTAAAAATTCCACGACTTCAGGTTCAAAGTCGCCGAAAGTGTAGCCAAAGTCACCATCGTAAGCGTCGTAGGGGGAAACACATCGTCCAAAAGCGTAGTCTGAAATTCCGAAATTAATTAATTTTCAATGTCCTTTAAAAAAAAATGCGAAATGGCCAAAAACTGTCCCGTCAAATTCTCAGTTTTATCAAAACATAAACAAAAACTCGAGCGCTGATTGGTCAGTTTGGAATTTACGCGGGAAAAAAATCAAAACAAAAGAATTTTTTTTAAAAAATGGTTTAAGTACCGTCAAAGCAGTTTTCATGCTGGTCACAAACGTCCGGATCGAGGAGACATCCTGTAAAGTATTCAAAAATATTTTAGTTTGACATTGGCCTTGTCAAGGTAGGAGGAAATTGATCATGACGGCACCGTCATATAATCAACCATAGAGCAGGAAAAGGTTTAGTAACGTCATCTAAGTAGCCTTCTTTTCTGTTACTTAGTGGTTTTTATGACCTCAAACCATTGATCAATGACGTCAAATGCTGAAGGAATGCAAAAGAAAGGCGATAATTCCCAAGCAGCAGTTTGTTATTTGCAGGTGTCGTTGCGCCCGCATTTTGCATCAAATTCTACACCTACGATTCTGCATTCCATAAAAGAAGAAGGGAAAGCCTCGTCTCCAATGTCAATTATTGGATCAATACTATATTGGCTCAAATCATCTGCTACTTACGCATAGTTGTACATATACCAAGATTGGTTTCTAGCTTAGCCCTTTACGGATTCCGGATCTACTTAGCTTAATAAAGATTCTTTGGGAGAAAAGAGTCTGCTTACCTATGTACTTCTCGGCTCTAGCCACGGGAAGAATAACAGTCAAACATGTCAACAGAAAAAAAGTAGCTTTGAAACTTCTGAGTAGAGGTGGCTGATCGGCAGACTGACCGGTCAACTTGCTGGTAAGACCTGCGCTCATGACATCATTGAGTTGCGCACACTCCAAATACTAGTTGCGCCACTTAATTATTAAATCTGCTGCTGATGTTATCAACCAAAAATGATGGATCAGATATAGTAGAGAATAAGAGGAGTAGTCAAAAAATCAAAGCAAAAACCAAGCGTATGGAGAATCACGGGTCGCAATCACTCGCAATCACTTGCAAGATCTGCTCCGCTGATCCAAAGATTTATTCGGCGGTTTTCATCGTTGCGCCACCCACGACCCTAAAATCAAGACAAAGCAAATCAAAACTGACATTCAACATTAATTTTCAAAACATTGAAGAACACCTTTAAGGCTTTATTTGAAACTCATTTTACAAAAAAAAATTAAACCTTACCTTTAGTGTCGTGTCTTTCCGGCGCCTCCCGAGCCCGCCGACTGAGGATCCGACTATGACGGAATAACAAGCTGAGCAGGCAAGTAAGCAAGCTGAGAGGCAGAGAGCTTTCTAGCTCTTCTCTCTGTGCTTGGAAGGGCAGCGGCGAAGGGTAGGCACCACCACCTACCACCGCAAGACCAACAGGCTTGAGCCTCTGCAGCAGCAAGGAGACCTACAGCCATTACATACTGAAAAGTTGAGGACTTTCTAAAGGTCTTGAGGCTGCTCTGTATCGTTGTGCTACAATATTCTGATTATGTATTCTGATGATGCTAAGGAGTTCCCTACGGAGTCGTTGCTTTAAAAGGCTCCTCAGCCTTGTACCCATCAAACATTTATACTAACTGTATCTAGCTTATATCTTAGATACTACTTTTTGTCGTTCTTTTTCCATGTAGTGACTTTATGTAGGAGGCCTCAGCAGCAGCCTCTAGTGTAGAGAAGAGGCCACGAAGCCCGTCGCGTTGCCGCCTACACTTATTTCCCTGCTTCATCCAACCCTCGAAACCTGTGAGTCACCAACACACAAAGAGGAGGGAAAATGAATGATGCCGCTTACTTCACAATCAGCTCAGTCAGTAACTCAGTATACTCCTTTTTCCTGCTTAGGAGTCTCAGCACACCTCAGCTTCATTACTTCTCTTATTGATGACCCTAGAGAAGAAGGAACTTAGGAAGGACCCTTTCCCTTACTCTATCTACGATATTACGAAGAAGACGACGACGTTGGTATTTTGCGCCAGACCTGAAAGTTCTAGAAAGCTTATTGAGAAAGCCTTGCTTGTTCCCCCTTTACAACAGGAACTTGTTGAAAGCAGCCTTTAATTACCCTGTTGCTCTCAAGCCATAAATTGCTGGAAACAACTCAAGTTTTTTTTTCACTCACTTTTGGTTGGATCTTCCCCATGGGAATGAAACAAATTATCACATGACAAAATGTTGTGGTAGTGTTCTATTTTTTTCGTTAGGTGGCGCATGCTCAGAAAAGTAGTTAACCATATGGTAAGCAAGTTGGTAATGTATTGCGGTAGAATATATATCACAAAAGCTTTCAAGCTTATTTCACATAGGTCACAATTGGAGTAGAACATATTCGTCATTAGCAAAGGCTCTTTGAAATGGAGTTGGATTAGGGCTATGAAACAAGGTGGGACATAATGCTTTCTCCTCTCCTCCTCTGGCGGGTTCTATGGCTTTCATGACAGACAACATCGAGCACTTGGATGACCTAAAAAGGTTCAAATACATTTTAAAATCCACGTTCACATTGCTGACGTCAACCAATCTACTACGTCAATAGAAGAAGAGTTATGGTACAGGGTGTTCAAGCAAAACTTGTTAGAACAACCTGTATTGGTCTTACGATTCATCAAGGCACCATGGACTTGCCAAAAGTACATAATTTGCCTTCATTTCTCTCAATGTGTTGTAGTACTCTGTAGGTGTCCAACAGGAATACATCTGGTAGACCTTGCGTGTGCGTTCCCTTAATGCTACGTCTTCGTAATGTGGGTGGTTGATAATAGGACGTCTTGTTGAAAGCAGGAGATTAGCCATGACTGGCATTGGACCTGAAAAGGAGGAGAGGACACAGTGTACAAAGTTGCTGATCTAGACTACTCTAGGATTTACCTGCAAACGAGGCCTCTGGGGATGTATTTTTGTTGACCCATTCGAAGAGCTCCTCCATTGAGGGATTACTGTATTCCCCTAATACATTGATAAATCATCATTATTAGGCAAGTGTGAAAGCTAAGCTTTTCAGAAAACATGACAAATCATCAAGATTTACTTATAATTAATGCCACTAATCATATAATATTAGGGGCTTTCTTATGAACATCACAATAAGGCAAAGATGACAAGTCTGGGTATAAAAGTATATTGATACCAGAGTATAACTACACAACTCTCTAAGAGGTAATCTGATGGTCAATGTGATTTTGACCATTACCGCAATTTGTTACCTATCTTACCTACTGTTGGACACTTTTAATCCTTTTAATGACGTCAAAGGATTCAATTTCATTGAGCTTTACCACCAAGGAATGAAACTCCTTGAGTACCCTTGAAAGGTCAGTTCAAGAATTGGATTGTTGTGTAAAAAAAATTTTTCAGTCTCCCGGTTTTTTTCCTCTTTTTTTATCTTACCAAATATCTTGACCATGGTCTCAACCATTGGTCTAGACATTTCAAATGAAACGAAGGAAAGAAGGAAAACAACAAAGTCATCCTACCCTTGGCATCATGACAGTCAATCAGTTTGTTTAAGATAAAACATACATCAAGGCAATGTTCATTGCCTCAAATTATCAAGGTTTAAAATTGTCTAAACTATTCAAGTAGGCTTGAAAAACTTTAAACCATACCTGGATGTAGATGGGAAAAGTTTTTTAGATGGCTTACCTAAACGCGAATATGACTTTTGCAGATTGGCATATCCTCCAACACTCATTGCAGCCAATAAAGCAAAGACCAATGTTAATTGTAGTTTACGTGTTTGGACTCCAGGCAGAAACTATTTGAAAAAGTATTAATTATGCTACCAAAGATATTATTTTTTAGGACAACTCTCTAGAACTTTTACAACCCATGACCGCCAATCCTATGTCCTTTGAATTTTCCCGCGTTTCGCTAGGTCGAGTCTAGTACTGTCTGTCTGATCCCTTTTGAAGTAACGTACCGCAAAAACGCGGGAAAATTCAAACGAAATAGGATTGGCGGTCATGGGCTGTAATAGTTCTAGAGAGTTGTCTCTAGTACCTTATCTTTCGCTAGTAGAGCTACAATGATACAAAGATGCGGCGTCAGGAAAAGCTTCAATCTCATGATGCCCACTGCCATTATGGCGTAAATTCCAGTTTGGCCTAAATTGTACCAAATGGCAGCATTTATGGGATAAGGTTCTTCTTCTTCAGGTTTTCTTTCCTTTGCCACTCTTAGCAAAAGAGAAAGCTCATTTAGGTTCGTTAGTTAGAAGTTTACGTCAACAAAAATAACGTCAATTACCTGCTGCTTCCAAGACTACTTTTCAGCCAATGGAAAAGTACCAAAAAAATCACCAGAATGGATGAGGGCAGCAACAACGTGACTGTGGTTTTGTAGGGCATTTCCCAGCCTAAAAAGTCAAATTCTTTCGCACATGTGTAGAGTAATGTATCGAAGTCTTGGTAGTCAATTAATTTGGCCTTCAGCAAATTGAGGACGTGAGCCTGCAAAGTAAGTTGATCACAATGGTTGAACATGACACAAAAAGGTCTCGTTTTACAGTATTCAAATGAGACATTTTTCTAGCAATTTTCATACACTGTGTCTCACTTGAGAATTGTCAATTCTCAAGTGAGACACAGTTCTGAATTCTGAATTGAGCACCAAGAAAAGAGAAGAAAGGAAAAAAAAAATCGATTTTCTGATCTACTGATGAGATGATGCTCGACTACGAGAGCGAAGTAAGCTATTTTTAGCCTAAAATCGATTGCAATCTGTCTCTCAAATATACAGGGTGACCCAACAAGTGGTCCAAAAATAGTCTAAATTTAGTCCAAAATTGGACTTGAATTGCCGTAAAATTCTCCATAATTTTTGTCCGAAAATGTGGTCCAAAAGTTGACATGACAAAAAGAAATAAAAGACGCTTCGCTCGGTCGGCCTTCGGCCTCCCTCGCTCCGCTTTAATTAAAGTTGGTCATGATATGGTCCAAAAACATGGTTTAAAAAGTGGTCTAAGACTTGGTAGGACACCCTGTAGAATGTACATACCTAGATATGTCACAGAAAATCATGAATGGAAGTAGCGGAAACTTACGTCATCTTGGACTTGAAGTGCGCGGCTCCATGCGGCCTTAAAAGAGAAAGTCGCGCCTAGGAAGGCAGGGATGGCGCAGAGACGAATAAAAGGACTTTTTGTTCTATTCAAAGAAGTCTTCTCTTCTATTTTGAGAAACACAATTGAAACCAAAAGGCCAGAAAATAACCATGACGTTAGTAGCATTTCATTCATTAACAGACAAAGGACACCCAATAAAAGGCCAATCTGAAAAGATACAAGACTTGGCCTTATCATCATTATCATTGACGTCAAATCTCCTTTCCAATCATAGGTTGAAACAAGACTCCCCAAAAGGCCAAAAATAGGTAGTAATCATGAAATACATTATCGGAGGCGGAAGGAAGGAAGGCAAACACGAGGCTGCGACCTTTTTTTTCCCACACCAAAACTAATGAATATATCACTGTGGGATATTAGAAAGCATTTTGTAAAAACACTAGGTTACTATAGGACTTGCACTTATCTACATACTAAATGATTAATTTATTGGCCGCTAGTAGTTTTACAATTTCACAAGCTAAAAAAAGTCAAAAATATTTTTTGCAAGTAAATCTTCAAATATTTTTTAAATTGTTTTCCCCAGGGACATTTGGAGTTTTATATGACGGTTTTTAAAATTGTGACTTTACAGTGGCGCCATCTATCAAAAAATGGAAGTAGCTACTGAGTGAATGCCCTATAGTTAGTACTTAGGAGGTCCCCGCCTCCCATGGTGAGAAAAGAAAGGCTTATGCTAAAAAAGGCCTTCAGGCCTTGTGGTTCTTTGCATATATTAACATCCATAACTCACCATAAGGCTGTAAAAGACAGTTTTGACGTTGCTTGGTTGCTCAAGGAATCCCAATACGTTCAAGACAAAGATGATGCAGACTTGACTGAATAGTGTAAATTGCGCGAATTGCCAGGAGAGGAGGTACAAGGTTGTCAAGATGGCGATGCTAATTGATTTCTGAAGGTTATTGGATGAATTCCTGCTATTGAGTGTCCACGAGACCAGAGCAATTTGTAGGAGGGATAATGGGTAACCGAAGCTTTCTCGTAAAGGTGGAGTCCACATAACTCGCGTGCATTCTTCATGGTTATAAAAGAAACAAGTAATGGCAAGTAACCCACCTACTTTCGATGAGCTAACAAAAATAAGAAATAAAAAGTTTGAATATTTTACATGTCTTCTTCAACACATTGTTTGAAAATCCCCCAAAATGTCTCATTTGAATTTTTCAATTTTGGCATTTTCCACCAATTTTTGTCCTATTAAAATTGACCTGTCTGGTAACACTGTTTGACCGCAAGCTTTACGTTTTCAAAAATTCGCCAAATTGAGCATTTTTGGCATTTTTAAT
>LT727960.1:259844-303920 GCA_900157175.1 Oithona nana
AACTATGCGCGCGCGGGTCAACGATGCAGAATTCTGATTGGTTCCAAATTGAAAACATAACTGAGAGCGTGCGCGGGTAAACGATGCTGAATTCTGATTGGTTCAAAATCGTAAACAAAACTATGCGCGCGCGGGTCAACGATACTAAATTCTGATTGGTTCAAAGTTGTAAACAAAACTGAGAGCGCGCGCAGGTCAACATTGCGGATTCTGATTGGTTTAAAATAAACAAAACAAAGCGCGCGCGGGTCAAGGGTGCCTAATGCTGATTGGTTCAAAGTAAACAAAACCTAACGCGCTGAATTCTGATTGGTTTAAAATCATAAACTTTACACAAGCATGCGGGTCAACGATATTCAATGTTGTAAACAAATATTTTACCTTTGGAGTCATTGGACCTGATGAATGACACTTCCTTAGCCACCATTTCCCTCGCAGCCAAAAGTTCTTCCATATTTTCCGAAGTTCTGATGGAAGTCAAAAAGATGTCATTTTTGATCTTGTAATCTTGATATAACCAGACTAAAGTCTGGTTGATAAAGTCCGGATCACTGACTAAGTCTAGGGTAGGTTTTAGGATGTCATTGACGAGGATTTCACGAGCAATGGCTCGGAATGGCACAGCATTGAAATCTTGTTCTTTAAGTAACAAAAATAGTAAAATCTCAGAAATTCTCTGTAAGTAATCCAATTCTTCTTGTTGAATTGATGAGGCTAGATCTCGACACAGATTTGTTTCCATGGCCACTTCAGCGTCGAAAAATAGGGATTTCAAGTCAACAATTTTGCCACCATTGCCTTCTTGAGTTTTTTCGGCGAATTTGGCCTTTTTAAACAGTCGAATATGACTTGCCACATCGTCAACTAATCTCGTGGATAGAATGGAATCCAATCAATATTTGTTATCCGCATTGACAAATTGCTCAGCAGGACTCTATCCAGAATTTGCTTGATCACCTGGTTTCATATCTAAGCAAGACTTTTTTAAACTCAAATTCCTGTCTGCTAACATTCTGCTTTTTGTCAGCTCGCCTAACTTAGTTAGTCATCTAACTTTTCGGAACTTGAGGAGAAAGGAATCATTTCTGAAGCGATTCAAGTCTGACGAGATTCAGTGGAGAAGTGCTAATTTCGAAGAGATTTATGCTGAATAGGTTGGCAAGAATGAGGAAATGTAAAAAACAGAATATCAATGCAAGGTTTCTTTATTTTGGGCTCAATAAACAAATATATAGTATAAAAGTACATTATTTAGCAATTTTCTGAACCATATCAATTAGCAAGATGTTTGAGTGTACCTCAATTTTACTCCTTTCATGAGGGTGTTGCCTGTGCTACCACCTTCATCAGCTGCAAGCATAATTAAACATGTTTTAGATACCTAAGATAGTTTGTAGGCTTTTTCCTTACCAGCATCAGTAGCAAATTCGTAGGTATCTGACTTGAAACGAACTCTAAATGGAACGGACATAGCTGCAAAAAAAAAAAAATATTTGGTAACCCTGAGGCCTTCTTCTCAAATGTTGAAGAGTTGAACTTACTGCAAATGGTTTTGCCACCCGTGTCGGTAGCCGTGATTAAACCAAGCCCATTGCCACACTGTGTAACCGGTATGATGGTGTTATCGGTTTTGATAGCACCCGGAATCATGATGCAGTCTCCGCCACCTGTGGGTACGGCCCTCGAACCTCCCGTTCCATAACCACAACAATCTTTATCCTTTAGGTAAAGTAATATTTAAAAAAGGCATGTTCAACAATGCAATAAACATACATCTAAAACTCCCATGCTAGGTGCATCTCCGGTCACTTGGACATCAGTCGTGGCGTCAGCCACCCAACAAAGCGTACAGAATCCGTTGGCTCGGCGTACACAGATGGTTTGGTCTTGATTCGCCAGATGGCGGTCGCCGTCGAAATTGAAGGTTTTGACCTAAAATCAAGTATTTCACTTTTAATTACTAAACTTTTAAAAGTCGGATCTTACATGGGCTGGTCCAGCTCCGGTGAAGTATTGGGTGCACCCGGAAGGGGCTAAAAGTTCTGACGTGCAGCTGATTTGGGTGATCTTGATATCAAATTGTCTGGAGGCTTTGGCATCTTGGCCCAGAAGGGTTGAGCCAAACTGAAAGCTCATGTCGTTGCATTCGTCCGCTGCATCGTAATAAACTAAAAAAACAACGACTTTGGTAAGTACCTGCCTTTAAAAAGTAAGATTCTTGTTTTTTACCATGTTCTCCGGAGTTAGTACCACATATGACTGGCACAGTATCTTGATTGCCAATGGTAAACGTATCGGTTAAACATCGGCCACTTTCGGATACCGCAATACCATTGCCTGCGTCGGGCTGCCGGATACAACTGGTAAAATTTTTGATGCGCATCAAAATGTATTTATTTTACTTACAATTAGTAATCCAGCTGCAACTTTGCCAATGCTGACTGTCCTGGTTGATGGTCCAGTTAAGCTATGAAAAGTGAGAGAAAGATTAGTCTGACTGATTAGTTCTTTGAAGAACTACATTACTTACAGAAAGGTATTGAAGTCCAATCTGATTTGGCAAATATTAGAGGAACATTTACAAACCCTAGTCGTACAGGCTCCATCTTGTAAATTTGTCCCGGTGAAGTAAGTGCAATTTTCGCTGATACTGGAGCCGCATCCTACCACAACTGAAAAATCAAAGTCTCGGTTTAGCACGCGCTTCAGATAGGTAACGTAAGTAAGCGCGGCGGCGCCACTACATCAGAATTCACAGTGTGTGGAAAACACTCCCAAAGTCTCATTTGACTTACCCAAAACAAATTCAGACTATTCGAATCATGTCACATCAATACTTCACGACTAAGCTAATGTTCTGTTTATTAACGATCGGTAAAAATTCCAATGAGACAGTTGGGATGATTTTTGCACACTGTGTAGAATTATACTTACATGCGCAACACACCCCAAAACCTTCGGCACAAGAGCCGGTATTCGAACCCCCGCGATTGCTACATTCTTCGGCTGTATAACATGTTCCTGTAAATTAAAATGAAATATTGATCTGTGTAGCTAAATATACACAGGGTGTCCCAACAAGTTTTGGATGAAAAGCTTTTATTGAAAATCTCAAAATCGCGCGAACTTAGAATTATGAGTTTTTTTGTCAAAAAAATTCGTCAAATTGAAGCGAGATCAGCACTGCTAAGCTAGAATGTAAACAAACTTTCACGATTTTTTTCGCCATTTCTGACTTTATGAGTTTTTTTTATGCTAAATTCTTGTCCAAAACTTGTTGGTACACCCGGTATATGATATAGTCATCACAAGGGCCCAAAGGAAATTGAACAACACAAGTGATCTCAAAAAGCCATTGTAAACCTTGAAGGGCGAAGCCCGCCCCTGAGGGTTACAGTTGAAGCTTTGAGGCGGCCACGAGAAGTGTTCATGTTCAATATCCTTTGGGCCCGACTGATGACTTTATCAATGTCATTGTTTTCCTTTCCAATAATATTCCATGATGTTTCAATATATAGTAAATGAACTTTTCGTGATATTGCGATTTCACAAATATTTTGCTCAATTTTTATTGAACATGGCGTCCCTACCGTTTCTCGTACTGTCTCCATCGCAAGGGTCATTGGGAAAAGTGACCACTTGAAAAATTGGCAGAACCTTTTTTTGGCGAGAATCAGCCTCGGATAAGTCTTGAGTGGCCATGGCAAAGGCGGCCAAATCCAAGACCAAGACCAGACTTAGGAGGATTTTAGTCGACTGTTTCATCTTGCCGCGATGAATGAGGTGAAATCCCCCGGGGTAGTCGGCTTTTAACCAATACCACTCAACTGTGAAGAAGACACTGCGGCGGCATTTTTTTGGTAACGTTACAAAAAAGTGAACTAGAGCGTCCCTCCCTGCGCCCCCCTGGCTGAGGGGGGTCCGTTAGAGTTGACAAAAGATTGCGACGAGGCCAGTCTTTGGTGTAGTTGACTTTCGACTTTAGAATGGATTACACCTACTGGACAAGCTTGTGTCTTGTACTTTTTTTGGCCTCTTCTTCGGCTTTAGCTGATGAGAAGGAATACCAAGGAGAGATTAAGAAGTCTGCCAGGGACCCTAAGGGTAGGTATCAATGAATGGACCATGCCTAAGTAGTAAACCTTTCCCCTCTTTCAGTCTTCAGTCTGTTCTCCATCGTCACTTTCAAAAATGATGGCTGTCGAAGTCAAGAAGATAGAAATGGCACCTGTTTCACCTCGACGGAATGTACGGACAAAGGGGGCAAAAAAAGTGGAGGTTGTGCCGCAGGGTAGTAAACCAAACCATAATTCTTATTTTTAGATCTTTTGCTCACTTTAGTTCTTTGACAGGTTTGGAGTCTGTTGCCTCTTCTTGTACCAAGACACTGGAGCTCAGATTTCTCAAAATTGCTCCTACATTCAAAGTCCAGGATTTCCTTCAAGTTTCACTAGTTCCACCGCCAGTACCTTATCCTACACCGTTTATAAATGTTCTAATGGTAAGTAGGTCCGGAACATTTTTAAACGTTCAAATTTCCAGTCAAATTTTCTCAGTTGAAATCAAAACATTAAGCGATGATTTGTCAGTTTGGATTTTACGCGGGAAAATAATCAAAACAAATGGAAAAACTTTCTCTTTCTTTTCAAGATGTCTGTGCCTTACGTTTGGATTTTGAAACATTTACAACATCTCGTGGTACAACAGCAGCACCTACCGAAGACCTCACATGCGGCGATGTCTTCACTATTACGGTAAAAAGTTACAGATTATTTTTAGATAATGAGGCTGCTTTTTTTAACCGGCGGCATTTAAAAACCATTTCAGAGCAGTAGCCAAGGCACCTCTCCGGAGATCTGTGGCGAGAATTCCGGTCAACACATCTATTACGAGTTAGGCAAAGATACTGGAGCCTCGGCCACCTTATCTTTCACCTTTTCAACGGCCACCGCCGTAGCGGGCACCACCCGGACTTTTGAAATCAAAGTGACCCAGATTCCCTGTTATGCGAACTATCGTCCGCCTAGTGGTTGCCTTCAGTACCACGAAGGATTGACTGGTCGGATCACCAATTTCAACTGGGGAGCCACCTCCTCGGCCAATCAAGTCCACTTGGCCAATCAACGCCAATCCGTTTGTATTCGACAAAATGAAGGATATTGCTGTGTCCGATACAGTCTTTGTGATTTCGTAGCTACCACCATTACAGCTATGGGGCATATGCAGCCATCCTGGAGACTTGGTATGTATCACTGTCGTCTGCTGACGGTGACAAGAAGTCATTAAATTGGGTTTTTTTTAGATTCGTCTGCTGACATTGTTGGAAATGCGGCTAATTCTGTTGATACCGGAACTGATTGCACTAATGATTACGTGGAAATAGGTAATGAATTGACAGCTGTTTATTATGATTATTTCTCATTGGGAAAATATTGTTTTAGCTGGCGCCACCAACATGTGTGAACAGGGATTTAACGGACAAGAGACTTCCAGACTTTGTGGTCTTCAATTTGGCGCTGTGGGAACGATTGACATGCAAATGTTTGCCATATCCAATATTTGCAGTGAGTATATAGTTCTACTCTTTTAGCATACGTATCTAAGTATTCTTTTTTTTAATGAAACCATTTCGACTTTAAAGGTTGCAACGCCCCTTTCACTCTGGACATTGTTACTGATGCTACTGCCATTGACGGGACTGGCAAAACTGATTCTGCCCTCGGCGATCGAGGTCTTTGCCTTGATTATCAACAAGTAAGTTGACATATTATTCCAATATGAAGCACATATCTGTGTATTCTTTTTTTCTTTTCAACTTTTCAGGTTCCTTGCAATTAAACAGTTGTGAAGTGACTTCCTGCTTACCTATGACCTGAAACCTACATATTTGTATTTCTATTATTTTGTGCTCAATGAATAAATATTTTTTAATGCATTCTTTTTCTAACGTTATTTTTCGACGGAATTTTCGATATTTTAGTAATTAACTTTAGAGACTAAGGTTCTGCAGCAAAATACTTTAAAGATATCACATATCTTATCAAACTAAGGAATCAGGTAGCTTCATTTTGGCGCAAAAATTGTTATTTTTTCAACATCTTTTTTTGGCGCGATGAAAAATGAATTTCGTTTTTCACCACAGCGATCGTACTGTCGCAAAATCTACTCCACTTTTGGTTAAAATGTGCAATTGTAATTTGACATCTAACAAGACTAAAAGTGAATTCCAGTGTTGACCGCGAGTATCCGAGGCCTTCGCGGTCCGAGGTCTATTTTGTGCTCAATGAATAAATATCTTGAGCTTCTTTAGTTACAGGCCGAGATTGATGATAGAAGGTTGCGTGAATCATGCGACTTTGTTCCGTCTTCATTCCAGATTGTATCAAAGGAATGGAATTTCCCTTGCGATGAAAGTGAAACAGCACAACCAACTATAGATACAAGAACCAAAAAACACCCAAAATTGATTGGGTATAGACGAGATTTGATGTAATCCTTGATCAAAGCTAGATAGCCTTGAACTAACGTAAATGTGGCTTAGAAGTACACTAGACGAGCCGCCAAAGATTTGTACAAAGATTTGTACAAATATCATTCGATTTGTATGAGTTTTAGCTTATTTTTGCGTAGATTTTTTGACATTTTTTGTTTGAAAAATTCTGACATTTGAAGGCAAAATGCTTAAAGATTAAAATGGAGATTGATTGATAGTTAAGTAGAAAACATGCAAAAAAAAAGCTTGATTGTTCATTCCGTCCTTGTTACTTTCCCTGACTTCTTTCTTTTTCGTCGGCCTGTTTTTACTTCGAAAGAAAAACCGTAGTAGGGCAACAACGCGCTTACTTATTCTTTTTCCCGGCTGCTGTTGATGCTACGTCCGCCTTTTACTTTCGGCATTTTTGTAGTGTAACAGATTACAGTGACTTCATGGAAAGAAAAAGATCCATTTTACCCTCATTTTGGCACATTTTATCCTTATTTTTGATGTATTTCCAACGAACCATTTTTCCAAAATTCAACTAAAAAATAAGACAACATGACAAAAAAAAATTTAAGAGAGCGCGCGCTCGATCGGCCTTCGACTTCAAATATCTCCGGAACCCCTTGGTCGTGAAATTTTGCATGCGTAATCTCATCATATGGAAGATTTTCACGGAAAAAAATCGCGAAATCGAAAAGAAAAATTTCGCGATTTTATATTTTTTCATTTTTTTTTTAAACTTTTTAAAATCTGTAAGTTGTAAAAGTATCAAAAAAATTCGTGAAATCGATCTTTTTTTTGCGCGATTTAGAGGTGTAGAAGTTTTGTGAAGTCGACCATGCGAAGCATCTTTAATTTTTTTTGTCATGTTAGCTTAGTTTTCAGTTGAATTTTGGAAAAATGGTGCGTTGGAAATACATCAAAAATAAGGATAAAATGGACCAAAATGAGGGTAAAGTGGATCTTTTTCTTCCCATGAAGTCACTCTAGGATTTGTAAGGAGTTCACAATACAAATCTTTAGAGTGAAAGCATTTTTTCGAATAGATGGGTGAGTCAACTAAAGCAATGACACGCGGTCGACGGACGCGGTCCCGCGTGCTACCCCAGCAGCCTGTAGTCTGTATTTTTGGCTTGGTTTTCTTCTAGCTTACTGATACAGTATCGGAGGAGGATGACCCTGCAGGTCCGTGTGACCTAGGGTGGAAAGCTTGAGGAGCACCTGTCGTGTCAGCTTGGGCAGTCGCTGCTTCAACTGAACTCTTGTGGCTGTAAATAGTCTTGGAAAGCGCTCAGTTTCAGACTCCTCTCGAGGCCGTAGAACACCCAGGTATGTAGCAAAACGTGATTATTGAAAAATAAGATCAAAAAACACAACCAAATCGACTTTGTAGTACACCCAACTGTAAGTACAACCTATCATCGCATCAAGCATTTTTTAAAGTCAAATTAATCAATTTTGAAGCTTAGGTAGTGACTAGTGAAGATGTGCATGACGAAATACATTTTAAACTATAAAAATTAGTGAAATTTGTTAAAATTATTAAAATTGGTTAGCTGGCGTTCATAAATCAATTTTCTTTCCTTCTATACCGAATTCCTTCCCCGTTTTCGCGTTTTTTTTCGTCCCCTCGGAAAAAAAATCCCCCAAAATGTGAATTTTCAATTTTCTCCGAATGTCATAGGATAAAATAATTTTTAAAATGTTTAGATTTATTTTAGATATTAGCTCGCTGGCCTGACACGTCATTTTGGCGCAAAAATTCAAATACAGTTGATATCGCTGACAAACAAAAATTGGAGAAATTTTTTTTTTCAAGGGTTCATTTGAAGCTCATTTAGTTGGCCCAATCCATTATTTTCATTGCTGCATTGCATTTGAAGCATCAACTGCATTTTCAAAGATAAATTACCGCACTTGCAACTGCCTTGAATACAAATTATTGACTTTCTTTTTTTTTTTGGAGCTTTAATGACTTTTTGCTTCAATTTTTTGGCCTGCCCCTCCCTTAATTTTCATTTTAGACAAGGTAGAAGAATACTGTTGAGAAAATTGAGTTTTAATGTGAAATGATTTGTTAGGAATTTAGATAGTCCTTGTTGCTTTCTTTAGTCTCTTTTTAAACTCTTTCTTTTTGTTGTACATTGGAAAGCTGAGTAGTCTCATTCATGAAACAGTGCTGCATCAGCAAATAGTAAGTCAACCTTCCACCTTTTATTAGAGAATTTGAGCTAGTTACATTTTTCAGTCTTGACATTCTTTGAATTTTGAATAGTTGTGCGAGTGGCAAAAACAAGAAAAATTCTTTCATCTAAAATACTTTACCTAATTCAAGGATTATAACTTTTAAAAGTTATAAGTGCATGGCTCCATTTATGAACGCTTACATTAATGGACAAAAAGATGTTATCAAGTTGAGTTGCAAAAATACATTTTCAATTGTAGGTATTTGATCTGGTAAAAAAATTTTAATTTGAAAAGTAGGGTAGAGAAATACAGGACTGAAATGTGAGCTTGACAACTTTTTGTTTCTGTCACAGTGTATTTATTTTAGGTCGTTACTCAGAATTAGGAATGCACAGGTCATGAAAAAAAATGTTTTTCTTCAAGGTTTCGATTTGAAATTTTCCCTCAAGCTTTGCTAGCTTTCGATGATGATAAAAAGGACTCAATCTGAGTTGGTTGCACTCTAATTACATATTGCATATTGTAAAGGACAATTTGATGTTGTCAAACTTCATATTTGAAACATTCAAATAGAAAAGTATTGACTTGAACATTACTGATCAACTTGGTTGCACTCTATTACATCTTGCATATTCTAAAGGACAATTTGATATTGTCAAACCCTAATATTTGAAACATTTCTACTTTGTTTCAGGCGCTTGCTATTTTAAGTATTTGCCGGCGGCCTAGGTCCTTGAGAGTAGCTCAGTCAGCATGGCAAAGAAGAAGGGTTTCATGACCCCTGAGAGGAAGAAGAAGCTCCGTACATTGTTGCGTAAGAAAGCTGCTGAGGAGCTTAAGAAAGAGCAAGAAAGAAAGGCCGCCGAGAGACAAAGGGTCATTTCAGAGAGGTGCGGAGTCAAGAAAGACATTGAAAACGCCTCTGATGATGAGCTCAAGAAGATTGTCAAGGAGTACTTTGACAAGTGGTTCAATCTTGAAGGTAGTGTACAGGGTGCGGGACAAGTTTTGGACCACTTTAGAATTCTAATTTTCTAGGTGAGATGTTCTTCCTTCAACGCGAGGTCATCTTGCGTGACCTCCAAATCAACGAGCTGAACATGTCCGTGTCAGACATGAAGGGCAAGTTTATCAAGCCCACTCTCAAGAAGGTGTCCAAATACGAGAATAAGTTCGCCAAGCTGCAGGAGAAGGCTGCTAAGTTTGCCTTTGCTAACCAACTCAAGGCTAAGGACAAGTAGACTACGTTTTCGCCATAAATGTATTCCGCGTTGGCCTTCAAGAGCTTGTCCTTTGGGTGTTTTAAAGCCTTTTGTCCGCCCTACTTTTGAAGGTAAAGAAAATCATTTAGGTTATACTGGGTAGTCATAGCTGAACTAAACCACCAGGTGGCGGTACTGTCTGTAATCAGGTCGATGACGTCACTACTGATCAGCTGATGACTACCCCCTATAGGTTATAAATCTATGATTATACCTATACTGGGTAGTCATAGCTGAACTTAAAACCACCAGGTGGCAGTACTGTCTGAAATCAGGTCGATGACGTCACTACTGATCAGCTGATGACTACCCCTTATATTATCTTACACTATAGGTTAGAAATCTATTTAAATCATTTTTATTTAATTTTCCAGGGTGGACAATGGTTGCATGCGCCTGAACTTCCTTCTACTGCATCATTCATATCCAGAACCAGAAGAGTCTTGGCCTTTATATTCTGTTTTAGCTACCTAGTGGACCTCCTTTCAAAAGAAAGACTTCTGACATATAAATCCTCCCAACCAACCATCATCAAATTTGTGTTTTGTTTTTTCTTTGTTTGTTTAAAAATTGAGAATAATCTGATTTTCAAGCAGAAAACTCTTTGTGATTTTCTTCTCTCCTGAAAAATTTGCAAATTTGCTCTCAAATTTCAATTCTTTTAACTCTCAAACACATATTCTTCTTTTAGCAGTTTGACACACTCTATAATGTACTGTATAATGCAAAGCTGCTGCCAATTGCTCAAATCTTATTCATTATTAACTGCTGCTCGCCATCTTGTTCATCTTTTAATTAATTACTTTAAAAAAACTGCTCAATGCCCTTATTCTGCCCAGTAGACACTGCAGCTCCCTTTTGACCAAGGTTGACAGAGAATAAAGGCAAAATATTTGTTGTGTGGACTTTTCAAAAACATTGTCTGACTATTATAGGTTTATCATAATAAGAATGTCACACTTTTGAAGGGTCAAAATCTATGTCACATTAGTGAAGGTTTGGAATTAGCTGAAACTGTATCCCAATCTAAAATTTGCTTGGGCACCCTGTAAGAAAGTCTTTTTAGTACTTTCAGAGATTTAGTGAAGTTTTAAAAGTAAGGCTTGCCAACTATTTCTTGGCAGGTCATACAAGATTACAAATCTAGTAAAGTAGTAAGTCATGAGCAGGGTCACGATTTTTTTTGCTCTCTTCTGCTTCTTTATTATACTTCATGGAAAATTGAGTCTGCATTTTAGAGGAATGTTGAGTTGGAATTTGAACTTGACCAGGTCATTCATTATTTGATTATGCTCTTCTTTGTTCCAGCATCCTTTGCTTGCAGGAAGCACATTTTTACATGCTTCTTATTCCTGCTTATTTATTTGGGTTTTCAATGTAAGTGCAGAGAAAGTCACAAAGGTGCATCAATTAAAAGAAGATCTTCATAATATTTACGTTCCGGATGAAAGTTTCATGAAAGGCCACTTTTATGAAGGATCGTATCATTGAAAAGATGAACAATTTTGCTGTATTTGATGGAAAATAGGAATCTGGATCACCAAAACTTGGCAATCCGGAGACCAAACTCGTTGACGAATTGAGCCTAGAATACTTTTTGGCAGATTTTTCATTTCACCAACGATCGATTCCTCCTTTGCTCCACTCGAATCAGCAAAGTTTGCATTTGCCAAGCTTTCCTCTTTTGTTTGAATTTTCACGCCAAAAATACACTACTAAAAAGACTACAATTTATTCAGGATTCGATCAGTGATGTCGATTGCGAACACGATCCGTGCATCGGTTCCATGGAGTACAACTAGCGCAATTTCCAGTACATCTTCCTACTCCTTCACAGGGACGAATAACTCTGCGGTGGGGTTGGCTCCATCCCCAACAACTTGTTGATGTCCATCTGACTTGGCACTGACTACACCACCATCCGTTTCCTCTGTATACCCATCCGTGGGGAACCCAAGATGGCCTTGGCCAATGGATACCAGGCCAATGATTACCAGGAGGATGGATTATTGGGGTGGGATTTCCTCCACTTCCGCATCCACCGCCGCTACCTCCAGAACAATCACCTACATTGACATGTTGAGCAGAATCAATTGCGTCTTGGCCCAAAGATCCATATCCCTCGGTTGTCATATTTTGGCCAAAACCTATGAAAATCCAAATGTAATTGGCAAAATCTAAGTTTGTTTGTACTTTTGTTATTTACCAAATGACAAGAAGAAAAGTACAATGGAACCGATTATTGGCAGTGTCTTCATTTCGCGAAATCTTGGCAGTAACTGTTAAAATGTTGGACATTGCAGCAGCCTTTTTAAAGGATAGACAAAATGCATTGGACATTGTGCATTGCCACGTTCTTACGAACATACGATTGACAAACTGCATGTACGTTCCACAATGATTGAAAATTGATCAAAATGGTGACATTGGTCATAATAGTCACATTGGTCACAATGTCTCAATGGCCATAACAGTCACATTGGTCACAGTTGTCATGTAACTGACAATTTTGGTGACACTTTGCATGCATAAAGTGGGATGGGTTTAGCCATTCGTTTTCGATTTCGCAAAAAATTTTTTTTCTTTTTCAACGTCGCGATTTTTTGTGGTTTTGGTTCGTAAAATTCTAATTCTTTTTTACCCATAGTGCAAACCCTAAGGATTTGTTACGTCTTGTGATCTTTGAAAAGTAGTCTAGCAGTGCACAAAAAGCGCTGAAATATAACGACCCCATAGACCTCCAATGATGCGAATGACCTCCACTCACAAACTGGAATTTTGTGCTCCCAGATTTCAAATTGAAGAAGAAAAAAAAATATTTTGCACTAGTTTATTTTTGTTGTAGGCATCAAACAGCAGTTTTTTTTTTAAATTTGTAGAACTGTTCGGTCTAGCTCTAAAACTCACATCAACGTTTCGAATTTTCACGCCAAAAATAAATGCACAATAAAACAAATTCAACGCAAAATCCTTTTGTATTTTGACGAGGCTTTTTTTCATAATTACCATAATTATCAGTTTCGTGCTTCTTTCGAACTTAAAAAAAATGTTTACGACACATTGTTACTGAGGTCACTTTCACTACTTTGAGGTCCTGTCATCGGAGGTTGTGGAGGCTGCTGAGACTGAGGAGGCTGCTGCGTCACTGTTGCGTTAGCCGCAGCCGCCGCAGACTCCACTTTGGCCTCTAACTCAGCTTGGCTCAACAAAGGCCGTAGATGCGACGGCCTTTGCAGGGGTGCCGGCACAATCACTGAACACTTTTCGTAGATTTGGGTCAGGGAGGCCCTTAACTGAGCTGTCCACAGGGGTTGGACTTCATCACTAGCCGAGGTTTGAGAAGAGGAGGCTGACTTGCCGGGGTCAGAGTGGTAGGAGGCGTCGTCGCCCGCGTATTCCAACACCGGATTGAATCCGGCATCTTTGACAGCTGCAAGAAAAAAAAAAGTGAATTTTGAAAAAGGTGAATTTTGTAAAAGTGGAAATTTGAAAAAAAAATAATTTTGAAAAAGGTGAATTTTGAAAAAGGTGAATTTTGAAAAAAGTGAATTTTGAAAAAGATGAATTTTGAGAAGGTGAATTTTTGAAAATTGTAAATGTGAATTTTGAAAAAAGTGAATTTTGAAAAAGGTGAATTTTGAAAAAAGTAAATTTTCGAAAGAAATTGAATTTTTGGAATTTTTGAAAATTGTAACTGTAATTGTGAATTTTGAAATACAAAATGAAATTTCGCCGAAAATGGAAACTTACATTTACAGACGACAAGTGCCGGATCAACTTTGTCACTGGACCCAGCAGCATTGGAATTGAGTGCCGCTGCGGATTTTTTCAAGGTACTGACCATATCCTTGATCAAGTTGATCAAAGGATTGTTGTTGGTAGCTAATGCACTGGTTTCTAACTGCAAAAATGCTTCCATGCGTAATGGTTCGCTCCGTTCAATTCGGTTCTTGATGCTCTCCAGGACCGTGTTTATGCTGATCAATGTGGCAGGAGAAGGTGGAGATTGCGATCTGGAAGTCGGCTTGGACGATCCTGGACGATACATTGCTGCCCCGGCAGGCCTAAAAAAAAAAGAATGATCAAGTATACCGGTCAAGATCATCAATCTCAAATTTCTTGCTTACCCTTGAGAATTATCATCAAATTTTTCTGAGCCCGGTAATGAAGGTACTGAAGCTCCTCGACTGACATTTGTTGACGAGATCGTGGAGGTTTGGTTGGATTGATCTTGAGCTTCACGCATTTGACGTCGTCGTTTTTTACTCCATAGCTCGTGACAATCTTGATGTGTCGGAAGTTGAGGTACAGGCATACTGAAAAGGAAAAAAATAAGTTAGGTGTACCGGTCAAGACCACAAAGAGGGGATTGTCACTTACTTATCAGGATCCACATTTTGTAGCCAATCACAATTGAGCGCTTCGGTAGCAGTGAACCGTTTTTTGGGATCTAAAGCCAACATGTTGTCCAGAAGGTCAAGAGCCAAATCCGGCATGAGCGGACCAAATTCTTCACGGACACGCCGGCGATATTGTTTCTTAGGTTTAACGCTGGCAAAGCCCGGAAGGTTTATGACATCTGGCCAATTGGCAGGACATGGAGTACCACAGAGTCTTGATATCACCGATAATTGAGCCATTTCTTCATTAGCCTATAAAGCAAAATTGAAATGTATAATACAAAATTGAGGTAATATGCGGTCAAAGTTGAAAAATTGGAAAAGAAAATAATATTTGGACAAAATAGAGAATTGGAAAAAATTAAAAAGTTGAATAAAATTGGAAAAAAATTGAGGATTGGACAAAATTGAAAAGTTGAATAAAATTGGACAAAAAAGAAAAATTCAATAAAATTGAAAATTGGACAAAATCGGACAAAATTGAAAAGTTAAATAAAATTGGACAAAAAAGAAAAATTGAATGAAATTGAAAATTGGACAAAATTGGACAAAAATGAAAAATGGCGAATGAAAGCAAGAATAGATCTGTAGATTATGTCAACTTACTTGAAACATTGGACGCTTGTAAAAGAGTTCACCTAAAATGCATCCACAAGACCAGACATCAATCCAAGGTCCATACCTTTCTTCGCCAAGTAAAAGCTCTGGCGGTCGATACCACAAAGTAATAACCTTGTTGGTATACGGCCTCTGTTTATCTTCTGCGTTGTACAAACGCGCTAATCCAAAATCGCCCAACTTGACTTGGCCACGGTTGTTGATCAGAATGTTGGAACACTTGATATCACGATGTAAAAAATTTCGCCTATGACAATATGACAGGCCTTCAAGCAGTTGCCGCATGATGCTTGCATTCATGGGTTCGTCGAACTCCACCAGACCCGAATCCAAAAGACCCATCAAGTCATGGTCCATGAACTCAAAGACCAAATAAAAGGAGCCTTTTTCTTTCCGGAAGTCCACAGCGTCTTGTTTATCCGTGACGATTTCTTTGAGGCTTATGATATTCTTATGCTTAAGCTGCCTCAAGATCTTGATCTCACGGACGGCCGTGATGGGAAAACCTTCTTTCTCGTTCTCCAACCGGACTTTCTTAAGGGCGAATTGCTCCAGACCATTGGGATTAGGATTGGCCAAGAAGGCCGACTTCAACACAGACTTGAAGACTTCGCCGTAGGTACCTTCACCCACCTTGTCGACGATCTCGTAGATGTCAATGCACCTCTCACCCCATTCGGAGCCGTCCTCGCACATTTTAGTGGGCGGGGCCTTGCCGATGACCTTTGGTTTGCGTCTTCGTCTTCGACCGCCTTGACTGTCCGTCTCGTCCTCCGAGGCGGCGGAAGTACCGGCGGAGGGGGGCATGGGCATCTCCAAAAGTGAGCGTGGGCGTCTTTCAAAGGAAGACGGGGAACTGGACTCATTGACCATGCTACCCATATCCATACCTTTAAAAGAAGTAAAATTCAACATATTGAAATTATCGTGAAAATCAAAAGTAGAAAAGCCGATTTTTTCTTGGCATCACGAAAAAACTCGTGAAACTTTATTTACATAGTGAAGAACACTTTTCACTTTGACGAGATTTTTTATTGAAAATCCCAAGTTTTACTTTGGAAAAAAAAATCATTGAAAAAATCGTGAAACTTTGTTTACATAGTGAAGAACACCTTTCACTTTGACGAAATTTTTTTTAATTGAAAATCCCAAGTTTTACTATGAAAAAAAAAAAAACATTGAAAAATCGTGAAACTTTGTTTACATATCACCCTTCATTTGACGAGATTTTTTCAAAAAACAAAGAAAATCCGATTTTAGCGTAAAATTCAAAATTTTTAAAATTCTCGTGAAAATCCAAATCGAGACTTACCTGGAGGCATGGGTAATGCTCCGGGTCGGTGAGGAGGTGGTTTTGGACCCTTTTTGTTGACAGGTAGGCCATTGGAGCCTGAGGGTGGAAACACCTGTGAGTGCCTATGGTGGCTACTTTGATGTTGTCCGACTGGAACCTCCCGGTGACCGTCAGGTTGAGGGGGCCTATGTGCCGGTTGACTGCGAGGATCTGAAAGCTCCGAATTGACTATGACGGACGATCCGTCAGATCGTTTTTGTTGCTTTTGCTTGATCAGCTCACGCGCCTTTTTGTTCTTCATCATTTCCGTGAATAATGAGGTGGATGATTGCAAATTGGATGACTGGGTTTGCCCCTCACGTCCATGATCACGGTCACGATCACCTCCGCCTGTACCTCCTCGGTCACGTGAGGATCGGGGTGGACTTGGAGGGTAGCGATCGCGAGATGATCGTCGAGATCTCCTACTTCGACTGGGGGACCTCGAAGGTGATCTACGACCTCGCGACCTCGGCGGACTCCGTGAAGATCTTCGTGAAGGTGAACGTGAACCTCGCTGCCGGTCAGCATATCGATCACGACTACGTTTACTTCGGCGATCACGGTCACGTGGAGGTGAACGATCTCGGGATCTTCGACGTTTTGCTGGGGGTGGAGAGACTCCGTAGTCGTCCTCCATGGGAGGAGTCACACGCCGCCTCTTATGGTCCAAATCGGGTGGACTGATGTCCATGGGAGGCGGTGGGGTTCGGGGACCCTTTTGTTTGTATGCCCGATCGAGCGCTGCAGTCATGCTGACGGGCGATTTGGGACCGGATTTTGCCGTCTTAATGGGGGGCGGCGAGGTGGGATAAGGCTCAGGAGGCGTGGACGGACGCTTGACGTGATCACGTTTGGATGCATACCTAGGTGGTTCATCTTCAACTGGAGTTTCCGGAGTCCTGGCACCTTTGTGGCCCTCTGGTGTCCGTGGACCCGTCCGAGGCATTGGTGGGGTTCGGGGGCCACCTGAAGGAGGTGGAGCTATAGGTGGAGACCGCGGTAGTCTCTGTCTACCGTTTCCTGTGTGTTGTTGGGCCTCTTCTATGTGTTCTGGCGTTAACGGACTGTTTTCGTACTGAAAACTGTTTCTGGAACTGCTTTGATTTCTTTGCCGATTTTTGCTTCGTTTCTCTTTCTTTTTACTTTTCTTCTTGTTCTTTTTCTTCCGCTTTTCGATGGCAGATTCAGTTGTGTTATGGTCAACGGGTGGATCGAAAGGCGAGGGTGAAACCTCTTCGGTTTCTAAAGGTTCCGGAGGGGTCTGTGGCTGTTCAACTTCACGATTTCCACCTCCTGCTAATTGTGAAAAAACTTGTGAAATCGCATAGTTTGTTTACATTTTCACTAATATCAAAACTCAAAAGAAGTTTGACGAATTTTTAAGTTACGCAATGTTTTGCTTGAAAGAGGGAATTTTTAAGAAGAATTTACCTAAGTCTATGTCGTCTTCGTCGTCGTTGATTGGACTGGCGTTAGCTACCAAAGGAGGTGATTTAGGCTGTTTACTAATCTGGTTTATATCATCTACTTGTGATGGAGGAGAAGGTGCTACTATTGGCAACTTGGGCAGAGGTGCAGCGGCTATAGGTGGCGAAGTAGTCCTTGTTCCGGAATCACTGTCAACCTCACCATCCTCTGGACCCGAAAAGTCTTCGGAACTTACTTCAGATGTGTAATCGACTAGACCGGCACCTTTGATACCTTTGTAATGTTGATGGCGATGATGCTTTTTAGAAACACTGCTGCTGCCCGTTTTGACGGTGCCAACCGATCCGCCGTTGTCCATTTCAACTTTGCCACCAAATCATCTAATGAGCAAAGATTCTAATTTCTCTATCCAAAGCCGCCATAAAAGAATGAAAGACTTGGGCTTACCTGTTTGTCCGTTGTTCAAGCTGTTTTTATGAATCACTGTACAAAACTTTTTCTTCTGTTGTGTTTTTCTGTTTCGGAAGGTTTTGAGTTCTCTTGCAATTTGTGATGATCTGATGCAATATTTAGGTTAGTTTTTTATGCTTTTTAGGCCTTTGTTAGGCTTTAATAATGACTGTTAAGGAATTGAAAAACCAGGTCTGCGGATGGCCAAGATTTTGAAGGATTTTTAAGACTGAAAATTGTTCATGGCATAAGAATTTTGTCCATTTTAATAACGGCGACAAAAATTTTCGTGAAAACAAAATTATTTCGGCTGGCTATATTTTTATCAACAAATAGTGTTCAAAAACGCCATTTTGAAAGATTCTCCTGATTTAGATTTGTTTGTATCTTGTAACACTGAGAGCAACAACAGAGGAGAGTTGCACGCTAACTGAAAAGAGAACAGCTAAAACACCATAAGTTTTCCACTGTAAAAATCGCCCTTGAAAAATCTTGCCAAGTTTTTTAAAATAGCGGGAAAATTCAAATGTGAAGAAAGAAATCAGCTGTGTAAATCCGAAGTGAAAATTGATTTCAAAATTCAAAGTTCGTGATTTTTTGGGGACTACATTTATTATTTCATTTACCTTTTGATCAATCTTTTCAATTTAAATTGTGCACTTAAATTTTGATTTTCTTGTAGTCTTGTAGCAGAAGTTCATTAAGTGTGATGAGCGTTTTGATTTCAAAACATGATTTTAATTGGCTTTCTTTTCGGGTTTCACTGGTTTCAGAACCATTTTTGCCAAAGGACTCCAAATGGGCCATGTTCCAAAGAAGACATATACCAGGCCGTAAGTAGACTTGATGGCGGGAATGTACCTTGTATGCTTGAGCAGACCAAAGGGGAGGAAACAATGAGGCATGAAAAAGATTGTGTAGGATTTACCCATGATCCAGAAGACACTACGCATAATAGGATTTTCACTCATCTTTTGAATTAATGGACTGAAAAAAAGAAAAAAAAGTTAAAATTACAATGACGAAAAATTCGTCAAATTGAAGTGACATCTGCACTGCTTAGCTAGAATGTAAACAAATTTTCACGAAATTTTTTCGCATTTTTTTACCTGTTATCCACCATGGCGAAAAATCCCTTTTCAAAATTCATAACAAGAAATTCGTTGAAGAAAGTCAAATAATATCCGGAATGCCATCCATGCCAGACGGCCAAAAATCCCAATGCGCCAAATTGACTAGCCATTCGGTTATTGAGAAATCGAAGTCTTTTATAGACATAACTCATGACCCATGCATTGGTATTGATATTGAAACCATCGATAATATGTTGAAATCTGGTGGACTTTTCAAAGATGCGAAGTTTGACATTTGCGCCTCCGTTCCATTTGATACTGCCGTCCTCCCAACGGCCATTGTAACCCAAACCGGAAAGAATGACGGCGCCTTCAGCGAATAACCAAGCGGAAATGTACTTGGCCAAGATGATCTTGACCCAAGCGGAAAAGTACAAGCTCTTTAGGAAGAATCCCAAGTTTTGAAACTCGGCAGTTTCGACAAAACCCACAGGTGCAATCTGTGAAAGTAAGAAAAAAGAGTTTAAAAGTTCAAATCAGAATTTTGAAAAAAAAATTCGTCAAATTGAAGGGAGATCTGCACTGTTTTTATGGAATCAAAACAAACTTTCACGAATTTCTTCACATTAAAAATATTTTGAGACTTTTTGATATAAAAACACTTACAAATTTGTCGCCAATCAAATGACCAGCCATGTAGCAAACGCCAATGCCAAATCTCTTAAAAGCGAATCTCCGGGATGGTGGCAAATCTTCTTCAATATTTCTCTGTATGAAATTCTGGTATTTCTTCATAGAAAATTGCGGCCCCACAAAATATCCACCAATAAAAAATGCTTGACTAAACATTTCTAAAATAGAAGGAACTTCTTTCAAGGCATTTTCTTTTTGATCTTTGCTCAGCTCAGTTTCGTCTTTGGTCCCGTCATGTACATCCATAGAGAGTCCAATGAGTCTTAGGCATAAGACACAACCCGGCATTGTCCAGTTGATGTCATATCCTGTGGTCTGCTTGAAATAGTACCCGGCGCCCAAGTATGACATATGAAAAATGTACATGAAAATGGTTGAGGGTAGGGAACCTTGGAAGATCTTCAAGGTGGACCAAGTCACCATGATACAAGTACAGGAGTGGAGAAGTGCGTCGTTGCCAATGCTCCACCAAGCAATGGCCATGCCGCTGAGTGCGAAAAAGGCATGTTGCAAAAATGGCGGAGATTTGCGTAAAAATTGTCGGTGTAGGAGAAATAGCGGGTACCCTGAAAATCATAAAAGGTTCGTTAATACTAAATGGACATGAATACTAAATCAATATTGGTCAATTTTAATGACTAATGAGACAACCTGAAATGACGCCTAAAAGAAAACGTATTCCGGATTCTGCCACATCAAGCTTTTCAGAAATCTCTTGGATAGAAATGATCATTGTTTTGGGTCAATTTTGAGACTAAATGTCAAACTCGTTTCGATCATTTCAATTTGTTTATGCTATCCCAATCTCGTTTGATCAGTTTGATATCAATCTTGTTACCGACAAGAAGTCCCAAAAAATCAAAAAATCATTTTAGTCAAGGTCTCAAGGATGTGTTAAAGTTGATAATTTCGATAAAAATGTCGGAACGGAAACCAGGACTTGATTAGAAAAAAAGCAAGTCTTACCTGAGAGTTGCCCAAGGATCAGTCTTAGTCCTTCATCAGCGACTCCCAAAGAATCAGCGATTGATTGTGTCCAAGTCATCTTTGCTGATGATCTATGGATCACTAGTCCATAAGCTCCAAATGTCCAAGACTTCCGAAAGTCCAAATGTGAAATGTCTGTTTATTTTTGAAGCTCAATTCGTGTCAGTTTTTCTTTTTCATTCCCGGATTGCATGGATTTGTTGTTGTTTGTGGCAATTTCCCACAAAAATTGAATCCTTTAACTTTGTTTTGATTCGGAAATATGACTACAGTGTGTCTCAAGAGTTTTTGACGCTGACTCGCAGTACAATGTCGCTGACGGTGACAAATCTCGGATTTTACTCTTGTAAGGCCGTAAGGACGTACGCGCACGCGCAGGGGTCGCGTAAGAACCCAGTGACGATCCTAAAAAATTAAGGCATTTTTCCCCTTTTTTTCTTTAAATTGTTTTTGATCAAAATTGAATAAATGTCATTTTTCAATGGAAATTATTCATGACAATTTTTTGACTTTGTCTCGAAATCACGAAACCTCGAAACATATGAAATTAGTTTGGTTCCCACTGAAATTCGAGAAAGGTATTTGCGACTCGAGGTTTCATCGACGTAGCAATAGATTACCATTCTCCAGATGAGAGTTGAGAACCTAACCCTCGTGCCGGCACTCTTTGACGTCTACTCCGTGACGATCAGCTCCTGTTCAATCCCTTCTTCAGGCACCTTTTTTTTATACGTCAAAAAAAAAGTATCTTTTCATCTTTAAACAGCACTTTCAAAAACTCAACAAATCATTAGTTACGGTAAGACCTTCAAAAATTTCATTGTCTCAGCAAAAATTCGTCAAAATGACAAGGCATGAAAAATTGTTTTCTTGTGAGATAGAAACCATTTAATTTCAAAGGCATTGAATAGGAACGAGAACGGGAGCGTGCGATTAAGTCCAATAATGTTCAAAATCCTGCACCTTATCCTTGATATTTTGTTTTAACGCTCAGTTGGTTTTTTCCACGTGTTCCGAACACCTACAGTTACTTCGGTATTTTTGAATGGTTTTCCGTTTTCTATATGGGGACGGCATCTAGGTATGTTCTTGACATTTTTAATAGAAAGAAGTGAAGTTCTACCTGGAATGGCAAAACTGGTTTTGTTGGTTTTGGCCAGATTGATTTTCTAGACTGATTAGTCAACCAACCTTTAGTAGTTGGTCTGCTGCCAAAGAGTGACAATGTTCAAAAAGAATTCTTCATCTCATAAAGCTGAGCACCATCATTATAAATCCCAAGCTCATGAAGAGGTGGCCATTTCTCATAGACGGGAACGTCGGGGACCCTCATTCGAAGCAAAATCAGCGTAATTTTTTTTAAATCGCTCATCATAGCCTACTCAGTACTCAGTTTGATTAGCTCAACATATTGCTCAGTTTAGTGTGCTTTAGTGCGCTCAGTGCTCAGTTTAGTGCGCCTAGTCCTCAGTTTAGTTTGCTCAATGCTCAGTTTAGTGCGCTTAGTACTCAGTTTTAAGAACGCCCAGGCCCCAGTCTATTTTTTCGGTTTATTTTACAAGTTAAAGTAGAATTCCTCAGAAAATGTTATCTATTGTAAAGCATATTTGCACACTAAAGATGATATCGATGTTCAAATATTCTTTGTGTTGCATGCTTCAAAGACCTTTTATCAAAAATTTGAGGTCGTTTTCTAATCCGAGAAAATATCCAACATATTTTACACCACTGTGAGTGTGTAGTCACACCTCATTTGACTTTTCTAGCCAAAAGTCAAATGTGAAATAATTGTTGTAGGTAAGTTGACAAGTATTTTATTCCTAAATGGTTCTAGAGATGGCAGGTTTAGATAGGACCTCAAAAACTGGTTTCCCCCTGCAGCTCAAATTGGCTGATCTGGTTCAATTTACTTTTCCATCATTATCTAAAGCGGATCGAACGAACGAAGTGTTAGAATTTTTCTAATTTTTATTTTAGTTATTTTTCATTTAAAATTTTGGTAAGAATTTCTGATGCTCTTTTAAAAGGCAGAATTCCAGTAATCAGTGCTTTGCCCTGGGGTTAAATTCCCCGGGCTCTCGCCATCTCTTGGAGTCTCAGGTAAAGCTACTACCTGTAGTATAATCTTCAAGAGTGGTCAAGCCACTTTTCTTTCCTGCCAGACACTGTGTTCTGTGACCATTCGTGGCATTTAGTTTCCACTAGTGGCATGGATAACAGGGCGTTTGAGCTTTCCGAACTAATCAAAGATCCTAACAGGCAAGTCTCGTTTGTTGTTATTTGAGCAATGTCAAGTGTCATTGCAACCATAACATTGTTGGTTTTTGCCTCTCAATGGGCGAGTCCATTACGATGGTATTTCTGACAGTAAGGTTGTGCAGTACATGCTAGATACCATTGACTTTTCTCAAGGTTAAAGGACTTAGCAACAGAAAACAGAATCACCCAAACAAAATGTCATATTTTTTTACGCCATTTTGTTTTTGTTTTTATTTGCCAAAGTTGGACCCATTCAACAGCTGACTTTTACCAAAACTCGGCCCTTTTTGTACACACTCTAAATGAGACATTTTTGCCCATTTTTCACACCCTAAAATCACCAAAGAACTCAAAAATGTCACTTTCTTGTGAGTATTTTTCAAATCTAAGATTTTTTCAATGTTTTTGGCTCTTGTTGGTGCGTTCAGTCTTCTTAGTACTAGGTACGCGCTTCTGCTGCTGCTGTCCTCTGTAGAGCGGCTCTTGGAGGCTCTTAAAGGCCTTGAGGTTTTCTTTAGCAGCCTCAGTCGCATTCTGTGCGTCCTCAAGATGAGTGGGAGCAGTGGTTTAGAGCAATGTGAAAGTAGTCGCGGTCGTGCGGCCTCCCGCAAATCTCAGATGAGGCAGAGGCCAGAGCATAAGTGGCAAAGTCAGGACACCAACCTGCCAGGATGCAAACCACGTTTAGGAACGCTTGGCAGGCAACTTTCCGAGGCCACGTAAGGTTTCAAAAAACACGGATTTTTCCTGACTAGGGGCAAAAATCAAGCTGATACAGCACTAAACTCTTTTTATCAGACCAAACTCGCACAACTTTAATATTCCAAAGCTTTCATTAGTCATTACCCAACTAATCTAACTCACTAAAATTGGTTTCAACATTTCAAAGCTCATATCACCTAACTCACCCAAATCAGATCATCTAACCCAAAAATCATATGTACCCCGAACTAAATCATAATCATTCATTTTGACGTGTTTTGGAGGTTTAGATCTAATTTCCAACGTTTGCTTGAACGATTTTGATGTTTTTCAGTATTGTTCACTACTTTTTTGCTATAGTTTTGTTGACATTCCCCTAGAACAGAAAAAGAAATACAAGATTAAGTAAGTTCCACTGCAGAGCCACCATAGAAGAAGTTTATTAGGTTTGCTCAGTCTACTTTCTAGTTTCTCCCAAATTACATCGGCCTCAGAGATCAAAAAAGAAGTGAGAGCCTTCTCCAATCTCCATCTATAGGATTGATGTAAAGAACTAAAGATAGATTGGAAAGGACTTCGTCATCCTTTGTGTATGTATTGGCTTACATTTGCATATTTACACTCTAGGGCCCTTTTCAAAAGGCTCTCAGGTAGGCTTTCCAACTTTGGAAAAACTTGAAGATACTACTTTTTCAAGGCTGTCTCTATGTGTAAGGCAGCTAAAAAAGGCCACTTGGCCTGGCTGGTATGTGAGACATAAGATGCCAAAGAAGCTAAAGAAAGCTGAGGCCGAAAGGAAGAAGGAGCCTTTAAAGGATCTAAGGGATCTCAGACGTGACAGGCGGCGGCAACAAACATTAGACGAATATATTTTCTTTCTCTGTCATGTATTTGGAGTGTACATAATTGTATTTGAGACCGAGGAAGAATTGCTTGTTAGTAAGCAATATTATCGAACTACTTGTCAACGTTGTCAACATGAGACCTCTCACTACATCTAATAGAATTTAGTCATCAAGCTGAAAGCACTACAGGGTGGCCACTGGCAAAATACATCTCTCAGAAAATAAAGCACCTGAAATTAATTGCTTTCATGAGCTAAAAAGTAGGTTTGACCTCAGTGGCCTCTGAGGCTGTCCGAGGTCAAAATTAGAAAAATGCAGGTTTAGAAGGTCAATTGAGGCCATATAACAGACAAGACACCCTGTTACCTGTATGTATGCAATTGTCATTAATAAAACAATTTTTCTTCCAGCCTCCGGATTATTGGGCGTCCCGATTCTGAAGTCAAGGGCGGACTAGACGAGGACATGGCTGCTGTGGTGCCAAAAGAACAAAGGACCTTGTCTCAAAAGGTGACGGTGAGTTTCAGATCCCCTATTTGCATTTGCTTGCAGTAAAGGCCATAAAGGCTTTCTAGAGCCTTTACTATTACTTTCTGCATTGCATGCAACCTTAAGAAAGGCTCTAATAATGAAAAGTGGAGAAAGGGAGGCCCGAAGGGCCGATCGAGCGAAGCGTCTTAGAAATTTTTTTTGCCAGGCCGACCAAAGACCCTCTATGGAGAAAGGGAGGCCCGAAGGGCCGATCGAGCGAAGCGTCTTAAAAATTTTTTTTGTCAGGCCGACCAAAGACCCTCTGGTGGGTAACAACAACGGTCAAAGTAAACGGACAAAAAAAGATTTTAATGCAAAATAAATGTATTACTTTAGGACGGAGCTAATGGTGAATTGGGTCGAAATGAGGCCGCGCCCAAAATGGTAGGTTCGAAGAAAAAATATCGCAGTCGTTCCACTTCGGCCTCCTCCCAAGACAGCCTCAGTTCGGGTTCCTATTCCGGCTCCAGTTCCGACGAAGAAGGCTCCCCGCGTGAAAAGATTCAAGTGAACTCCAAGGGGACTTCAGACTTTTGTGTCCGAAAAATTGAACAGCATACTTATGGACGACGCGAAATCGAAATTGCCGAGCAAGAAATGCCTGGAATCATAGCTTTGAGGAATAAAGCCAAGGTATGTTCTATTTATATTTGGCTCTCTATGGAATATGGATGGTAGTTGGCAGTTGACAAGGACTTTCCCCAAGCTTTTCGTGTGACATTGCCAAAACTTTGGCTTTAGCTTTGGTCCCTCTCTCTAGTTTATTATCAGACAATCTGGATTTTTGGCATGAAAAACCACATAAAAACACTTATTAGGGCGACTTACTTTCTACAGATTTGAAAGAATAAAAGAAAAGCTCCCCATTTAGAACTTGTTTGGACACCCTGTACTTTATTGGAGACTGATCTAAGTTTATCTTTTGCAGGATGACAAGCCTTTGACAGGTGCCCGGATCGTTGGTTGCACTCACATCAATGCACAAACAGCCGTATTGATCGAAACTCTGGTGGCACTCGGAGCTCAAGTAAGTTATCAATTATCAATGCACCATCCAAAGATATTTTCTACGTTGCCTATGTGCTTCTACTGCGTAAATGCAATTTGCATTTTTGCAAACTTGCCATGTAAAGAGCGCGTGAGCCAGGGCCATTAGGCTTTCCATCTTCGGGCGCTCTTTTCAGGCAGGGGATGGCACAGCAGATAGGGCCAAAAAAAAACTTTGGTACAGAACCGATATTTGGTCAGAGATGAAAGGAAGAAAAAGTTTTGATATTCTCTGTAGGTGAGGAGAAAGTAAAAGTTTTTCTTTCTTTTTTGTCAAACAAGGTTTTTTTAAGCCTCTAGTAAATCCGCTCTAATCTTTCTGATTAGAAATGATCTCATTAGTGTGTTTCATAACTTGGCAAATTGAGTGCCCAAATGCGATTTATTTGGCAATGTTTCTGTTGTAAAGCATTGTAAAGCTGTGTAAAGCGGGAAATCGGGCCTTAAATTAGGATTATTCCTCGATGGACCGCCTTATTTATCGCTTTTTCTTCCCCATTTCTGATAACTTCAATTCGTCGTCCACGTCGGTCTTTTAATTCCCAACTGCAATTGCCGAAAACTTTGACAGCTTCAACGACAATTCTCCTATTGGAAATGGTGAAGGGACGTTGGGCACTGAAATAAAGTAGGTTTTCTCAATTGCCTTTAATATTACAATGGATTTTTGAATATTATAATGCATTTTTGAAACGCACCTTTTGCGAAATCCTTTGGTGGTCAAGACTTCAATTCGACAAATGATGATCGAATCGGTACCACCACTGACGTGGTCAATGGCACTTTGATCGTAGTCATTGTAATCTGAGCCTTGGACTGGGTCTTCAATAAGAAAGTTTTTATCCTCTTCACTGGTGGATGGTGGACATGTCCAAGCTGGACTGATCAGTAGACAAGTAGTCAAAAGGAGACAGGCCAACTTGAGCATTTTTTTAGTGAACAACTGGATGAGCTTATTTCAAGGACTCTGACGTCTTACTCAGACTATCAAGAGATAAGAGGAGAGATGGATAATCCGGTTATAATTTGTCATGAAACTATTTTTAAATTGCTGACATCATTTTTCTCAGAAAAAACATTAGAAATCAGAATTTAGATTTTTTTTTTGTATCCAAAAACTTTCACGAACTTTTTCGCCTTTCATGACATTTTGAAATTTTTTGCTAGATTCCTGAATGTCAAGAATTTATTTGAATATTTTCGATTTTCAGGTCCGTTGGGCAGCTTGCAACATTTACAGCACCCAAAACGAGGTAGCAGCTGCACTGGCAGAAAAAGGCGTTCCGGTCTTTGCCTGGCGTGGCGAGGACGAAGACGATTTCTGGTGGTGTATTGACCGCTGTATCTCCAACGAATCCTGGCAGCCCAACATGGTTCTGGACGATGGCGGCGACGCCACTCATCTCTTGGTCAAGAAGTACAACTCCATCTTCAAGGTGGACTCCTTCAAGGGGATTGTGGAGGAGTCCATCACCGGGGTCCACCGGTTGTACCAGATGGCCCAGTCCGGAAAGTTGTTGTCGCCGGCCATGAATGTCAACGATTCCATCATCAAGACGCGATTTGATAACTTGTACTCCTGTCGCGAGTCCATCATTGACAGCCTCAAAAGAACCACGGATATCATGTTCGGAGGCAAACAGGTAATCAAATTGGCCTTTTCATCTTTCTTTGGCCTTGAAAGAAAATTCTCATGTATTTTTCGAGGTCGCAACAGAATTTGAATGGTTTTCATTTTCTTTTCAGGTTGTGGTTTGCGGCTATGGCCAAGTAGGTAAAGGTTGTGCTCAAAGCCTAAAGGCCATGGGATGTATTGTGTACGTAACGGAGATCGATCCCATCTGTGCGTTGCAAGCTTGCATGGATGGTTATCAAGTAAGTTCTCTTTCATCCTTACAAATCTTTTGATGCCTGGAAAATTCTTTGGTAATCTTTACTATTTTTTGTATTTTCGCGGCAAAAAAGTTTTTGTTTACGAACCGAGTTTTGGTAAAAGTCAGCTGTTGAATGTCCCAGTTTTGGCAAATCAAAACAAAAATAAAAAGGCGGGAAATTTCAAAACGAAAACAAAAATGGTAAAAATGAAGTCATTTTTCTTTATTAGGTGGTAAAATTGGATGTGGTGATTAAAACGGTTGACATCGTGGTGACGGCCTCCGGCAATAAAGGAATTGTGACTCGTGAGCACATGGACAAAATGAAAAACGGTTGCATTGTCTGCAACATGGGACACTCCAACACGGAAATTGATGTCATGTCTTTGCGTACCCAAGATTTAACTTGGGAAAAAGTTCGCACCCAGGTCGACCACATCATTTGGCCTAATGGAAAAAGGCTGGTCCTCTTGGCAGAAGGCCGCAGAGTGAACCTGTCTTGTTCCTCCGTTCCAAGTTTTGTGGTTTCCATCACCACTTGCACACAAGCTTTGGCTTTGATAGGTACTTGTAAAAATCCAATCTCGCCGATGAGGAAACTGGTCTTAAAGTGTCCTTTTCATCAAGGCCAAGGCTTTCTCCTCCTTTAAAGGCCACACTCTTCTAAAAGTCTAATTTAAGTCCAAAAACTCAATTTTGACAAAGCTTCACTTTTAGACATATTTGAATTTTTGCGCCAAAATTGGAAGTAATTCTTGAATATTTCGTTGAATTTTCTTGTCAAAAATCTAGATTTTGACCCAAAATTGGTCTTTTAAAATAATTAAAAAGGGCCAATTTTGACCAACATTTTTTTTTTTGGCATTTTTTAAAAATTCAAAATCTTCTGTGAAAAGGGGTTAAAAAACGAGACTTTTGAGGACTTTATGACAAAGTTTGGAAGAGTGTGTATGGCAGATTGAGTTATAAAATCTTTCTTTACAGAGTTGTTCAACGCTCCTCCCGGTCGATATAAAGCGGATGTGTACTTAATGCCCAAACTGATGGACGAGTTTGTTGCCAGCCTCCATTTGTCGGCTTTTGACTCTCACTTGACCGAGTTGAGTGACGATCAAGCTAAGTACATGGGTCTCTCCAAAACTGGTCCCTTCAAGCCCAATTATTACCGCTACTAAGTTTGCCATTATTTTTGTACAGATCCTGTATTTACGTTGAATGAAAGATAAAAAAACAGTTTGCAATAATCAATAAAGACAATTTTAGTATTGGTTCAAGAAATTTAACCGTTCTTCTGTCAATTGTCAATTTCGACCGCGATCTAGCTTCTTAATCGCGGTCCTACAAGTGACTTTGAACAAAAAGGCTTGAAGTTATATAGGAAAACTCCGCGTATCAGTTTCTTCAAACAACGAAAAAAATTCTCGTCAAATCAAAAGATGTCAAAAATAATCACCAAATAAAAAGTCGTGAAATAAAAATGAGTCAATTTGAAGCTTCAATGACAGTCGTAGAAAAACTTGCGAAAAGTGAGGACGTCAAATTAGACGAATCCAAACATCAAAAATATCCACAAAAAGCGTTGTCATCCTGGAGACAAGACATTTGTGGCCGGCGGGGGCAACCTCCCACAAGCTCGGGGAGCCACTGCCCGGGGCCGAAGATGAGGAATCAAGACGAAGGCCGGCGGGGGCAACCTCCCACAAGCTCGGGGAGCCACTGCCCGGGGCCGAAGAAAAAGGAATCAAGACCCAGGCCGGCGGGGGCAACCTCCCACAAGCTCGAGGAGCCACTGCCCGGGGCCGAAGATGAGGAATCAAGACGTAGGCCGGCGGTAGCAAACGCCGAAGATGGATCAAACCTAAGAAACTCAGGACGAATGTGGGATCAATCTCAGCTTTTGATTGCAACTGCCAACTTTCACCATATAATGTTGCCAATGTTTTTTGGCAGATTGAGACATGAAGTCTAAGGTTTTATTTCACAGCCTAATGAATCAAATGAATCTGATTCAGACAATAAAAAGCATCAATAACATTGAAGAAAAAGCAACCATTGAAGGTGGACGAAGAGTAAGTCCACTGGATATCAGACTGGCTTTTCGACAATTCTCTTGTTTCCATCTACGCAATCTTCCCGCCGAATTTTCCACCAAGACACACATTGTCCAATCATTGCCAAACTCCGGATCGACCTTGATGACTTCTTCCCTTTGGTTATAAGGCAACTCCTTGCTAAACAAAGTGGTTTGTGGTATACCACTCGACCTCAATTCCAATCGGAAACCACCCACGTCTTCATTGGTATTGACATACCATCTCAATTTGACTTTGTCATCTTGCTTTTCCACCTCACGAAATTGAATGTCCGGATTGACTTTGTATTTGGAGGCTTCTTCAGTCTTATCACAAATCAACTGTTCTTCAATCAGAGAATCCACGGGAAAACCTTCGTAATATTGCGGACTTACGCATTTGGTACGTTGCCAAGGTCCGGAACGGCCTTTGGATCGACCAACGGAGGCCAACCAGAAGGAAATTGGCCTCAAAAGACAATTACAATGGAGTGGGTTGCCTAAAAGAAAAGTAGAGGTTGCGTGATTTCAAGTAGAGATTACGTTTAAAAAACCTTCTCAGTTTTTTTAATATATTTATTTTGATTACCTTCATATTCGACTTTTAAACCTTTTTTGACCATTTCTGTCAACTCTGGACTATACTTGGTCAACTGGTTGTAAGCAAGATTGAGTGTCTTCAATTTCTGGTGCAGAATCAATTCTTCAATGGGCAATTGAGTGAACTTATTGCGGTCCAACTCCAATACCGTCAAGTTGGGTAAAAAGCCAAAGGAATGGCCATCGGCCAAGAAAATTTTGTCTTCCAATTTGTTGCCCGACATAGATAACACTTCTAAGGAACTCATATTGCTCAACACATCTGAAGAAGAAGGAAGAAAAATTACAGCAACGCCATAAAATAAGAAGAAATGAGGGTATTTCTCGAGGGGGAAAAACCAGGAAAAACACAAGAAAAACAGGATAATCTCTACCTTTTCTGATGTCAGTCAGGATGTTGTAACTAATGTTAAGGTACTTGAGATGCTTAGTTCCCACCAGCATGTCTTTGGTAATGACAGGCATATTGTTGTGGGACAGGTCTAAATGCTCCAGTCTGTAAGGGATCCATTTATGCTCGGGAAACATCTTGGATGTGACAAAAGGCACACGATTGTAGCTCAAATCGATCTGTATGTAAGGAAAAAGAAGGATTTTTAGAGCTTTAGAATACTTGAGTAACATCATCAATGATGTATTCATGGAAGGTACCTAATGGTGCACATGCCAGGAGATTGGCTATTGCATTCAAAATTTCCAAATGCACTTTTGATTAATAGCATAAATAACTCTAAGTAATTCATTCTAAGTTTTAATTTAGCTTTTTAAAGGTTTTTGTCGCCAACTAAAGGTTTTTGTCGCCAACTAGATAAGAGACAGGTAAGTATTTATTTTGTAAACTCTAATGCGGGTACTGTCTGTCTTTGGAGGATTAAAGTTTGTGTAATACATTACCTTCCTAATGGAAAGACAATCCTCAAAAAGGCCGTGTGTTCTATTCTGCAATGTACGCAGATGGTTGTGGCTCAGATCAATCTCCCTTAACGCCACCATACCTAAAATAGCGGAAAGAAGTCAACTGTCAAGTTAGGTAAGCTTTTTTATTGTCCATGAAATTTACCCAAGAAAGCTCCAGGGGGTACCCAGGATAAGTTATTAAAACTTAAATCAACCGAAGTCATTTGTCGGACATTTTCAAAGGCAGCATAGGAGATATTGAATATTTTGTTCCCGGATAATTCCAATTTGGAGAGCACAGGTATGTTACCAAAAGCATTTTTGGATAATTGGGTCAAATTGTTCCGGTTCAAGTATAGATTTTGTAAACTTTGTAGAGCTCCCAAAGCCTCTTTAGGTGGTCGACTAATATTGTTTCCACAAAGTCTTAGGGTTCCCAGGGTCCTCAAATTGGCAAATCGACCTGCAAGGCCAAGTAATCTATTTAAAAACCCTTTTTACCATATTAGACTTTTTCAGTCTTAAAAATCACCAAAAGATTTACAAAAAGTGAGTTATCGTGACGGAAAAAATCCATATGCAGATAACACTGCAAACATGCTTTTTGGAGGTCATTTTCGGACATGGTATAGATGGTGAAAGCCCGCCAATTAACCTTAGGCATTTATTGATTTATGCTCCTACCTCCATCCAAAGAATCTCCCAATTGATTGTTATCCAGGTCAATGTAAATAAGCGAATTCATCACTGGCCAGGGAGCTCGACCTTTAATCTTAGTAATGTTATTGTTGGCCAAATACAAGTTATTCAATGAAATGGACACCGAAGGAATTTCCGTCAACTGATTATACTCTGAAATAAAATTAGAAAGTCAGTTATATAAACTCATGTTGACTCATTTTGACTCATTTTGATTCATTTTGACTCAATAAACAGCTAAAAAGTCCAAAACCACAACATTTTCACGAGTTTTTCACCCCAAAAAATCGACAGTTTTCTCGGAAAATCAAAGTTGAATTTTTGGACAAAAAATGAAGATTACGAACAGTGTGTCAATCAAGAAAAACAGTAAAATAAAACGGAAATGCATACATTTTAGAAAAGCATAAAAAAAACACTTTATTTCATAAAGTGAAAGATTGAAAGTCACAGTTGGGTTTGGCAAATCATTGAAATATCATTAATATTCTTTTGGTTACGTATAAAAATCCTTCAGTCATCATCATCCAGTATGTAATTGCAAATTCCTTTGCTTTCATGGTCACGCAAATTATATGAGTATGTGAATGTCATTCCACAAATCTTGCATTTGTATGGTTTTTCTCCAGTATGTACTCTCATATGAGTTCGTAAAATCATTTTGGTTTGAAATCTTTTATCACAGATTTTGCAGGCGAAAAGTCTTTCGCCGTGAGCAGTTTTGACATGGTTATTCAACTTGAATTTCTTTTTGAATCCTTTTCCACAAGTTTTACAAATAAATGGTGTGTCTTCAATTGTGCTTGCACAACATCCAATTTCATGGAACCTCAATGACCTTAACCATACAAACTTCTTTTGGCATGTTTTGCAAGTATAACAAGTTTTTTTCGGTTTCACTTTCAGCTTCTTCGATTTTTCTGGTTTTTCTTTAGAATGAGATATTTTATGGGCCTTCAATGATGTTGAATATTTGAAACATGCCTCACATTGATCACACTTGAAATCTCTTTTGTCAGAATGGACAGATGATAAATGTCTTCGTAAAATGTATTCGTTTTTGAAAGATTTGTCACATGCATCACATCTTATTACATTTGGGTTTTCAGAATGGCATGTTTTATGTGCCTTCAATGATTGTGAATAAGTTTTTTTCGGTTTCCGCTTCGATTTTGGTTCTTCTTGTTTTTCTTTAGAATGAGATTTTTTATGGGCTTTCAATAAATTTGAATTTTTGAAACTTGCCGAACATTGATCACACTTGAAATTTCTTTTGTCAGAATGGACGAATATTATATGTCTTCGTAGAGAACCTTTGTTTTTGAAAGATTTGTCACATGCATTACATCTTATTGAACTTGGGTTTTCAGGATGACATATTGTATGCATTTTATGTACCTTCAATGATTGTGGATATTTGAAACTTGCCTCACATTGATCACACTTGTAATTTCTTAGGTCAGAAGGGTCAGAATGAACAATTTCATGACTAATACGATCAGAATCTCTTAGAAATGTCCGTTCACAGAAATGACATTTGAATGGTTTTTCGTCTGTATGATACTGTAAGTGCTGGGTCAAATAACCTCTACATTTGAATTTCTTTCCACAGATTTCACATTGAAACTTCTTTTCTTCACAACGGACTTCTTCGTCACGTGTTTCCCTTTGCAGAGTAACTGGATTTTCATGTTGACAAACCGAATCTACGCCATTACCACACACTTCACACTTGTATCTTCTTTGCTGTTGGTCATCAATATTGATGCCAGTATCCAACCAAATCAATTCTTGATCAAGTGCATCTAGATCAACATCTTCAGTAGTTGCTGATAATGTTTTCAATCTCAATTCAATAGGTATTGAATCATTGCCAATGTAAATATTTCTCCATGTTGCTGTAAACATCACTTCTTCTTTTCAAGCAGCTGACGCGCACGTTTGTTGTCTTACGATCAGAGCATCAGCTCTGCTTCTGCTCTGCAGGTTCTTTAACCTGGCTCATTTCACTGCAGGCACTTCTTTCAATGCTTTTTCAAATGTGTCTATGGGTCACCTTTGGTTCACTTTTGGTTGATCTAGGAAGACTTTAGGTTGACTTTGGGTCACTTTGGGTTGACTTTGAGTCACTTTGGGTTGACTTTGGGTTGACTTTGGGTCACTTTGTATTGACTTTGGGACTTGGGTCACTTTAGGTTGTTCTAGGACGACTTCTGGTTGACCTTGGGTTTCATTGGGTTGACTTTGGGTTTCATTGGGTTGGTCTAGGAAGACTTTGGGTTGGTTGTGTGAAGTCATTGGTACTTTGGCTTGACTTATTGATGTTATTCCCTTCTTTTCATGCTTCTTTTTCATATGTGCATTGACTTTATGTAAGAAGTTTGATGCGTACTTACAATGGTCAACTAAACATTGAAATTGGTAATCAGGCTGATGTGACTTCATATGGGAAGCCAACATATACTTATCAATACAAGCATAAGAACACACAGAACACTTGAATGGTTTTAAATCTAGATGGGTTTTCAAGTGGTATTGTAAATGTTGTCTGTACTCAGTGACAAATGGGCACTGGGGACAAGTTCGAATCTTGTCTGGCTTTATATGCAATCTCTTGTGTTGCCAAAAGTCTTCTTTGGTTGATGTGATTATTGGGCACTTTTTACAATTATATGGTCCAAATTGTGGATTATGCCACTTGTTCACATGTCTCCTCAAGCATGGTTCTCTCAGATATCTCCGTCCACAGATTTGACAACAAAATGGTTTGTCTTCTAATTTGATTTCTTCTCCTTTCTGAAGGCGTTCACTTTTGACATCATCAATCTTTTTGTCATGATTGCAGACAGAATTGACACTGTTTCCACAAACTTGACATAAAAACCTTTTGTCAAGTGGAGGTGCAATCTTAAAGCATGGCAAATCTTGGTCTATTTCATCCAAATCGATATCCTCAAAAGTTGGTGATAATTTGCCAATTTTCTTAACCTTGCAAAGAACCAGTACATTGTTGTATTTGACAATAATTTGATCCTGAGTAGGTACAACAATTCCATGAATTCCATCCATTCTTGAGTTAGCCTCAACTCAAGTTTCAGCTGCTCATCTTCACAACAACGAAGGATTGAACGGGCAGGCGTTGGCGCTCGCCCGTAGAGCTTGATTTTTTTGTTTCTGTAGGATTCAGACTTTGCTCAAAATAAATTGGTAATTTTTCTTCATGAATACATGAATTTCTCCACTTGTAGGATCTGCTTTTAATTGCCACTTAGTGGAATCAAACCCCAATTTGTGCAATATATGATTTTGCGTGGACAAAATATCACTTTTCCATTTTGTAAGTTCTAATAATAGGAGTAATTGTTTTTGCATCAATTCTTTTCTTGTATTCTTCAACTGTTTTAGATCGTTTTTCAATTGAAAGATCAAGCCTGTTCTCTTCTGTCTACTTCTTGCCGCTGATATTTTATTTTGGCCGCGTCTTCTGATATCTTTACATAAGACTAAATCTTCTGCTGTTAGGTTGTATTTTCCCACCAATTGGTCAAAAGACACATGGAGAACTTCTTCAGAAGTCAAGGGTAAATTGTATAATCGAAGCCAATGATCCAGTCTTGTGTTTTTTCTACTTACGTCTTTAGAATGAACGGTAAGATGTCGTTTCATTTCTAATGAAGTGGGAAGCTTTAGTCCACAAGCTCCGCAAATGAAATCGTGTCTTTTCTGTAGCCAATTCAATTCGGAATCAATGGAATCCAAGTCCAAATCTTGGCTTAAGCTTGGTAATGATAGAAACCTCATCACAGGACGACTCATTTTAGATCAGATTTTACGTTTTTCACAACTGCATGAGGAGCTGTGCAATAAAAACAGCTGACTCAGCAGGGCAAAATTTGCCAACGTGGAGTGGCATGGCTTGCAAGTGCAAACCTTTCTACGCAACTGCATGCCCATGCCCAAGGCCCTAGCAGAAGCTCTAGGTTAGGGTGACTTGATTTTCTCAGATCAAGCTGCCGGGTCGATATGTGATGCAGAATTGGTCACTGATCAACGTTTATACAAACCATTTTTCGATTTTATGAATGACCAGTCCTCACCAACCTCTCAAAGTTACTACTAAGGAGGCCGTTTATGTAGTAACTTTGAGAGGTAATGGATAATTTTTTACCAAACGATTGGGATCCTGACCTGTCTATTTGGGATTCAGAAAATTCAGTCTGTGAGAAAAACCAAGATCCGGATTGGACATATCGGGCGATCGCAAAACGAAAAACTGTCAAAATGATTTGAAAAGAAACTAAAAATGTCAAAACTGTTGCGGTGACGCAAGGAGACGATGAAGAATATGACATTGAGGATGTGCTTAAAAAACTTGAAGTATCGGAAGTGCCAACCGAAAATCCGGATCAAGGTGATCAAGACCAACCAACCTCGGATCAACCTGTTGAAGCTCGTTTTGATGAAGGTCAAAATGTAAACGTCATTGAGGATCCGGAACAAGGACAACTATTTGATGAAATTGACCAAAACAATTCAAGTATCAACGACAAACCAACGGAAGTTCCATCAGAACCGGAGTGTACTACTTGTTTCGAACCCAGGATCCGAACTTTTCTTCTTTTGCCTTGTGGCCACGCAACGTTTTGCGAAAAATGTGCCGCTTATTTCTGCGAAATCGAGGACAAGAATCGCCGGAAATGCCCAACCTGTCGAACTATGGTAACTGGAAAAATTAGAGCCTTCTTTTAAGTAATACAAGAATATCGCCGATTTGCCGACTTTTTGACAACCTGAAGCTTGCGGTCAAACAGTGTTACCAGACAGGTCATTTTTAATAGGACAAAAATTGGTGGAAAATGCCAAAATTAAAAAATTCAAATCCGACATTTTGAGTAATTTTCAAACAATGTGCTTACTTGGTTATGGCTAACATTGAGGAGCTTGATTCCAATTTGTTTGTCCATAGGCACCCCCAGCATCGAAGTCAAATAATTGTATTCCAGTCTCATTTCCGTGGTGTAAGAATTATCGCCAAAAACTTGTGGATAGATGCCGTAAATGTAATTGTGAGATAGATCCAATACAGTCATGTTTTCACAATTACGGAAAGCATTATCCGCCATTTCTTCAATGAAATTGTGGCTCAAATTGACTTTGGTCAGGTAAATATTCTTGAAAGACTCTCTTTGGACCTCGGAAATTTGGTTCTCGGCCAAGTCAATGGTGTCGATAAATCGGAGGTCAGCAAACATTTGAAATTCAACTTTAGTCAACTGATTTCGAGCCAAATCAACGGTACCCACCCTGCAAAAGTAGATGTCCAAAGTCAGAAAAGTTAATTCTGTTAGTTGGAGCGCATGTTCGGGGTCGATGACGAAATCCACTCGAAAAAATTGGCTCTCATTTTTTACCCAAATTGAGTCTCTTCACTTTTGTTGAGTACTTGTACTTGAAAAGCTGAATAGTCAATTTCCGTGGCATGTTTCTACTCTGATGCCTTTTATGAAAGAAGCGGCATCATCAGAATACATGTATATTACACATTCTTTTCTCTCCTCCGACGGCCCTACAGTAATTTAGAAGTCTTAGGCTTAATTTAGATGCACTTGTCACACTACTGCTAAACTTTGTGAATGCATTTTCAAAAGCTGAGTTCAGATTTTGCGCTCTGTGTATTTCTGCCAAAAAAAACAATCACAGGGTGCAAAATTACTGTGTAAAAGTCTCCTTTCTCAAACGCACTGTTTCAAAACGTTACTTTTTGTCTAAATACTACAAGTCAGCTGTTTGTTTACGTTTAAATCTGCTGTTTGTTTACATTTTATCAGCTGTTTGTTGACAGAAATAGGATTTTAGTAATGTTCCTGCAAAGAATTGTCGGACATAAAATAAACTTTTGTGACATTGTGTCAAAGTAAGGAAAAGACTAAAGCTTGGTATCTTGAGTATCTAGGAAATGAAGTTGTCTCGTCTAGTGTCGTCACTTTATAAATATCTTATCATTAAGGTAACGTACCTGTTGACAGCTCGGAAAGTTCCTCTACCCACATCAGTGATTTGATTATCTGAGAAGTAAAGTCTTCGCATGAACCGCATGCCTCGAAAGCTATTGGAATCCAAGCGGGTGATTCGATTATGGTTCATATGCAACACTCGCAACAAACTATTGCGCGCAAAGTTCCGGCCAGACATTTCGGTAATGGCGTTGTTGGAAATATTCAACCATAATAGACGTCCCAAGTTGTTGAAAAAAGTCGGCTGAATCTTTTCAAATCCATTGTGTGACAAGTCCAAGTATTCCAATTGGGTTTGAGATTTGAACGTGTTCTGTAAAGAAAAATTAGTTGTAGAGGTTGCGTGATTGCGGCAAACTTCTTTCCGGGGTTGTACCAACCTAAATTAACCTACTTGACAAAAATAATTTAAAAACGCTTCGCTCGGTCGGACCTTCCTCGCTCCGCTTTAGAAAATGTAACATTTGAAACTTTGGCTCCAAAATGACAAAAGTATTTTAATTTTTCGAGTATTTTTCCTTTTAGGATATTCGATCATGGTTGAGGCCATGGTTTAGCTACGCTGCATTGCTTTGCTTTCTGTCTGTCAGGAGGTTTCTTAGGCTACAGATAGTGTGATAGAGGACTCTCGATGCCTCTATGGGGAGTCTTTATCATTCTTCTCTTATTGTTTGCTTTGCTTTGGGTGAATGCTTATGTAAGTAGTGAGCCATAATAATTACACTCTGTGGTGGGTCCACTACTACCAAAAGGATCAGAGAAGTGGCTTTTCTCGGACCAATTGCCGTGATTGTGGCCAGACATGACAAAGGAAAACCAAAGAAGGATTTGTCAATACACTATAAATACAATCTTGGTACAATGTACAAGTACTCTTTAGCCTCTTTAGGCTTACATTTCCTTATACTACATAGTAGCAAGCAAGAATACTACTAAAAGATTCGAGGATTAAATGGATTGGAGGGATCTGAATACTAATTAGGCTCCTGTATGGTAAAACGTCCACCCTTTGGTTGAAAAGTTTATCGATCGCTGTAGTTACTTAATGATGATTTGTTTCAGGGGAAAATTGTTGTTTTTCCTAGGCAGAATATTAATTTTCTGATATGATTGTTATCAGTTGATGAGGTGGAGGAAACAAGTGTTACACAATACATGAAAGATGTTTCAATAATGAAAATATCTTTGTTTTTGAAAATCTAAGAGCTCTTTTCTATACGGCAACTATTCGGAAAATTGGATAGCCAAATAGCCATGCATTGAAATATATGTCATGCCATTTAGAATATATATTTCCTTTGCAAAATCTATGTTCAATTTTCATGCACTAGAGAAAACCCCAAAATCTCGATTTTGGTATTTTTTTACCATTTGAGAAAAAGATGTGATACATAGTCAGGGTTCGCTGCTTGGCCACGACCACCCCAGGCCAATTAGTTGGCTTCGGTAGGTACAGCAGAATGTAATTTAGCCCTTCTATCATCCACTCATCATATTTGCATCGAGAGATCTTTGAGTTTATAGGCCTTTCTCTAGCTCCGCGCGTCTCAAGGGAGAATGCTCGTTGCATCCCCTTGAAACACTAGGAGAACAACTCAAGGATGCTAACCTTCTAAAAGCTTAAAAGTTGGTTTTCACCGCTTCTTCTTGGCTGGGTTTACTCAAGGATAATTAATTCAGGAGACTTGTGCCCCAACAAGTTTGGTACAATAAGGAAGTATTCAACTAAAACTAAAAATTAGCCAACATGACAAAAAAAAATTTAGAGACGCTTCGCTCGGTCGGCCTTCGGCCTCCCTCGCTCCGCTTTAGATCAAACTTGTTGGGTCACCCAGTAGTCAACTTACCCTTTGTATAGTAGTGATGTTATTTTTGGACAGCGAAATTCTCTTCAATCCTCGAAGTCCAGTCAAGAGGGAAGTGGAGAGAGAATTGATTTTTGCGTCAGCTATTTTCAGGTCGACCAATTGATTCATTCCTTGGAAAACACCATCTGGAAGGAAACTAATGTGGCTGGTTTCCACATCGAGGATCTTCAGTTTGGTCAAATTGCGGATACTGGGAGGTAGACGGGTCAGCCAAGTATTGGTCATGTGAAGTTCCTGCAAAAATAGAAGGTTTTATAATTGGCAAAAAACACCAAAACAAAACACCAAAGAGAAAATGATGTAGGTGTCCAAAACCAATTGGTTACAGGGTTGAACAAAAATAATGGTCTCATTTTTGCAATTGAGACTTTTTTAAAGTTTTAACCACTGCAGTACTTTGAGTTTTGTAATCTCTGAATATATGAATTTTCAAGAGACTTTGCATTTTTAGGAAACATTTGGTACTATTCTCATTCTGTTGCTGTAAGCTCACATAATAACAAAAGTGCATGAAAGCCTTTTTGATAGTAGCCTGTAGCTGAAACGAGCTGTTAGAGTAGTGCTGCTCCGTAGAGTGGTCGCATATTTGAAAATTCAGAATTTTTTGGAAGGCCATTCATTCGAATTTATGAGATCAATTTCCATTAAATGAGTATTAGAACGCTACCATGCGTTTGTAAAAACGGATTTTTTGGGGGGCATTTTTTAGGGCTGAAATTCGAATTGGGAGGTCTTGATAGCATGAGCATCCCATAAACTTTTTCAAAATACCGACCACCCTATCAACACAGTCCTCAGAATTGAAATTGCTCCCTTGAGTAGAAATACCAAAACACAAATACAGAGAAATACTAACACAGACTAATGGAAGCAAAAAACGGCATTATTTTCTCAGGCTATAAGCCGGTCAATTACTTAGATCTTTTCATGTTACCAAATTCCTAATAGCCTTACACTCTATCATCCTAAGATATTGACTTTTGTCAAATAGAAAGCTCTGCTTCATTCTTCCTTAGAGGAAGCAACATGCAAATCAAACAAAGCTAGAGAATAGACTCTCTATTTCCTCAACTTACATATGTGACATAAAAAATATGGCAAACCGTTAATGGAAAAGCTGATGTCATCAGTCGGCTTTCTAATTGACTATATTAGAAAGCAGCACAGAAATAGTGATGACCTGGTAGTTTCTAAATCCTTTTTTTTTTTTTTGGTGGGTCAAGACAACTTTAAGAAGAGGTCCTTGACAAAGCAGAAAATCTTCAAAGAGAGTGGCCAAAAGAGAAATGTCATATTATCATGGGTACTACAACACTAAAGTAAAATAAATCTTTAGAAAGGGTAGCAAATAAAAAGGAGGTTGCAACAGCCTTTTGGAAAGTCATTTTGGAGTACAAAAATACTCTTGATTGGTGCTTGGCATGATTCATGTTGATGTTTAGACTGTATGTCAAGGTAAGGAAGGTACATGAATAGGTATTAGAAACACCCATTCAATATGGGACAACAAACAAAAACTATCATCTGGTAGAAGTGGCAACAAACTTTCTAGGTACCACCAGGGGGAGAACTAGTAGTCTCTCTTTCATTCTCAAGAAATAGTAGGGGAAAGAAAAGAAACTTTGGTGTTTGTTCCACTGAAGCCAGAATAGAAGCTAGTTCTGCTACAATTGGTTCATAAGAGTCTCTCTTCTCTCTTTAGACATATCTGCATTACTTCAACAGGATTAGCTGCTGTTCTCTGAATACTACATCTAGGTAATAAATTACAGGGGCTTACATCATTAAGCTCAAAAGGGACTCAAAAGACTTAGAAAGTAAAAACCCTAGTAAAGTGAGACATTTGTTAAATCATGGTTTACCTCCATTCCATCGGCAATGACACCATCAAAAGTATGATCACTGATATCCTTGATAGGTGTATCCTTGATCTCCAGGATCTTGACTGTCAAAAGTTGGAATAGATTCCCATACAACTTTTCAATATTGCAATTTTCAATGGTCAATGTATGAACCAAAGTCCGCACTTGTCTCAATCCCACTGACAAGGAAGCAATGTTGGTGTTGTTGCACTTGATGTAGACCCCAACATCACTGCCCCTCAAGCATTGGCAGGGGTACAAGGGTCGGGCAGGGCAGTCATACTTGGGTGGAGGATCCACCCATTGTCCTCTCACACTTGAACTACTCCAAATCAAAACTAAAACTACTGTCACTAACATGGTTTTTAAAGTGACTCAACTCAGCTGATCTTGACCTTGGGGATGTTTTTAGAACTGGATCAGAACTCCACCCTTCTTTTTAGACTTTAGTCATCATTTTTGTCAGGATAACGTTCACTTTTTGGTCTTCAATCATTGTCACTTTCCACTTGATTTGATTCTAATGTTTCCCTTTTTGGCAAAGGCAATAAAAGATCTCCTTTTCTCACACATGGAGAAAAAGCATCAAAGGATTTGGAGATCTCATTTGGCCTTCACAGTCTTCACTACACAATTTCAATTCACTTTACATGTGTAAATAGAATATACACAGTAGTCTTTTTACTCGAATATCAAGACACTTTGCAGGATTGCAGGGTAACTATCCAATTTTATCTCTATGTAATTTGACAGCTTGGCAAAAATTCACTAGAAGGTATGAAGACTGTTTTTTTGTTTTTTTTTTTAGACACTTTGGATTGCAGGGTAACTATCCAATTTTACCTCTATGTAATTTGACAGCTTGGCAAAAATTCACTGGAAGGTATGGAGACTGCTTTTTTTGCACTAGTGTCTGTGTCCTAACTTTTTGGGTGGCTAATTCACCTGCTTGCAGCAAAGTTTCCAACTAAACAAAATATTGTGTTGCTGGTGTAATTTGGTTTGTTTTTGAAGAAACGCGATGAATGCGATGATGTCCTGCGTTGAAACCTGAAGGACTAACTGGGCTGCGGCTCTGCTCGAAGCTCCGCCAAGTTTCCTTCGTTCTTCTCGCTCCGCTCTCGCGTTTTGAAGTAAAAACCAAGTGTGGAGCAGCAGCAGCTCCATCTACTACACAACAGCACTATAGAGTAGTGAAGCAAAAATTTCTCTGTGCTACTACTCACTTCAGCAAAGTTTTCTCTCATCATCTGTTGTTCCCTTCAGAAACTGAAAAAGTCAGTCAAAATTGAATCATCGTTAAGCTCAGACTGCCTTTTCAGGAAACTTCAGCTTTTTTCATATTTTTCAGAGACCAGACATGTTTTTTTAGCTTTTTTTAGCTTTCTTTAGATTGATTAGAAAGGATTTTTCTTGCCAGCTAAGCATGGAAACTTGGCGTGAAATTAGACTCCAGATGATCTTTCTAAAATTGCCTTCCTTCTTCTTCTTGGTCAGGTTTTTTTGGAGAATTCCATTTTGTCGGGGAGAAAAGATGAGTTATTTGGAGTGTAAGGACACGACTACACGTACACAGCACCAGGCTATTCTTTATAAGTTATAACCTTCATATCTTATGTGCATCTTATAGGCAACACAGTGTGTTATCTTACACTTAGATAGAGTGGGCATTATTTTCTAAAACTTTTACTTTAATATTGTATGCTCTACTGCTAACCAGGTCGTCTGAGGTCTTCTGGACCATAAGGTGTTATCTGAGGTTATATGAGATTATCTGAGGTCTTCTGAGGTCATCTGAGGTCATCTGAGGTCATCTGAGGTAACTCAAGTTATGGTTCTTTGGCCTTCATGAATTGAAGTTTTCAATGAATGGAAAAATGGTTCAGGATAAC